>JBBPBX010024491.1:21508-39626 GCA_038048925.1 Garcialebias charrua
CAGGTGAGACGCCAGTGTGTCCTCAATTTATGACCGGCTTTCGCTGGCTAGCCTGCTACGAATTAGCCGGGGTAGCGGTTGTGACGGAGTTAGTGCCGTCGAGCGAAGCAGTCTGTGGAGAGAGGAGAAGAAAATACTTAGGGGTTAAGAGAAAATGTACCGGACTAGCATTCGCTAGTCCAGCAGTACGCAGGAATAATTCTCTGTACGCTCTGTGTAGGGAGCAAGCTCACCTCTGGTTGAGCGATGAAGCAACAGAGAAGTCCCGTGAAGAGAGGTAGATCAGGTTTAAGCGAGGTGAAGGGCAAAAAAAAGAAAGATAGATGGGCGTCAGTTGCTTAAATACCCAGAGGGCGGGGCCTCTGGTGACGCTGACGCCCCTGCCGTAAAGGCGTGAATGTATTCTTTCAGGTAATCGCACGGGGGCGCAATTCCCATAGCATATGTTGCACCGAGAGACATGACTGAAAGGGCACTAACCACGTAGCTAAAGACGGAGCCTGCTGTTATCGCTTGTAACGGTGACAACGTACCTTTAAACCTCCTAGGAGGTACAGGAGGGGCAATCTGACCGGTACGAATGGGGATGATAATAAATGATAAGGGCCATTTAATGATTGATGACATCCGAAGCGGGTGCAGCCAAGGAGTTTGAAGGTTCTGTTCAGTATCATAGCTGTTTCTAGAACTGCACTCTCTGGACAGATATATCTGAGGTTGTTCCTGGGATCTGTTGGTGCGACATTGACGCCCTAGCCGAAAAGGCGTGAATGTATTCCTTCAGGTAATCGCGCGTGGGGCATAATTCCCATAGCAAGTATGTTGCACCGAGAGAACTTGACTGAAAGGGAACCGCATCCTCTGGGGCAGGCACGCGAGGGTGGGCTCGTCGCTCTGCTGGTCTTTTTTGGAAGTCTTGTCTTTCGCTTTGCTTTCTCCTGAGGCATGTCCGAGATAAGACGAGGGAGTCCTTCCAAGATCTTTTTTTTGTCTCTTTATTTGAGACGTCTCCTCCGTCGCGTCGCTTTCGCTAGCTAGCCTGCTACGAATTAGCAGAGGTAGCGGTGTGACGCAGTTAGCGCCGTCGAGCGAAGCAGTCTGCGGAAAGAGGAGAAGAAAAAACTTTGGGGTTAAGGAAAAATGTGCCGGACTAGCTTTCGCTAGTCCAGCAGTACGCAGGAATAATTCTTTGTGCGTTCTGTGTAGGGAGCAAGCTCACCTCTGGTCGAGCTATGAAGCAGAAGAGAAGTCCCGCGAAGAGAGAGAGAGAGTTCAGGTTTAAGCGAGGTGAAGGGCAATAAGAGATTGATGGATGGGCGTCAGCAGCTTAAGTACCCAGAGGGTGGGGCCTCTGGTGACGCTGACGCCCCTGCCGTAAAGGCGTGAATGTATTCTTTCAGGTAATCGCACGGGGGCGCAATTCCCATAGCATATGTTGCACCGAGAGACATGACTGAAAGGGCACTAACCACGTAGCTAAAGACGGAGCCTGCTGTTATCGCTTGTAACGGTGACAACGTACCTTTAAACCTCCTAGGAGGTACAGGAGGGGCAATCTGACCGGTACGAATGGGGATGATAATAAATGATAAGGGCCATTTAATGATTGATGACATCCGAAGCGGGTGCAGCCAAGGAGTTTGAAGGTTCTGTTCAGTATCATAGCTGTTTCTAGAACTGCACTCTCTGGACAGATATATCTGAGGTTGTTCCTGGGATCTGTTGGGGCCAATCTTCCAGTTTGGGGCTCACAACAAACCACTGATGTATGACTCTCCCACAACTTGTTTTATCTTTCATCTAGCTTTCAGTATTTCTCAAGCTTCTTGTGCTCCTCCTTTCTGATGTTACAATCACTTGGGGTTGCTACATCTATCACTACTGCCTTCTTCTCTTGCTTGTCAACCACCACCATGTCTGGTTGGTTAGCCATCACTTGTTTGTCGGTCTGGATCTGGAAGTCCCACAGCCCTGCCATTCTCCACCACCCTTGATAGTGTCTCCCACTTTGACTGTGGGAGCTGCAATCCATACTTGGCACAGATGTTCCGGTATATTATTCCAGCCACTTGGTTATGCCATTCCATGAATACTTTGCCTACATCTTACATTCCAATATTATGTGTTGGACTGTCTCAGGGGCATCTTTGCACAGCTTGCATCTTGGAGCTTGTATCGTATGGTAGACCCCAGACTATATTGCTCTTCTTCTGAGGATCTGTTCTTGTGCTGCCATGGTTTGTGCCTCTGTGCCGTCCTTCAGTCCAGCCCTCTCTAGCCATTGGTAGGATTTGTTTTATTTATTTATTTAAATTAGGACAATGCATATTAATCAACATGACAGCAGTAAACATCAATGTAAATATGCTGGAGTTAGCACAATAGCTAATTTTCATCCGTTGTCCTAAGGCAGGTAAGAACAAGAAACATCCCACAAAACAAAAGAGCAGGGAATAATACAAACATCACCTATATAACATATAACACAACATAAAATCACAATAATCACAATCAACAATCACAGTTGATTTCATCCACTTCCTCAATCTGCCAGTGGTACTTGCTATGCAAGGGTCAATCTTTCTTTGATGGGATTTTCTTCCTGATGTTCTCCAGGATCTTAGCTGTTTCATCCTCTTTAGTGACTCTATTGCTCATTAGTCCTCTACCTCCCTCCCTTCTCCTAGTGTACAGACTCAGGGTACTGGATTTATATCTGTTCTTTTGGCAGGCTATTATACTAGTGGGGTATCTGGTGACTGGCACTGCATATTCCACGTTGATGGTTTGAAATGTGTTCTTACCATTTATCTAGCTCTTCAGGACCTGCTTTACTTTCTGTAGGTACTTGGTTGTAGCTGACTTCCTTGTGATTTCATTACAGTTGCCATTTGCCTGTGCAAGGTATTTGTAGCTGTTCTGGACGTTAGGTTGTTGAACTTTTTAGTTGTGATCACCTTGCCTCTCTTGGATACCATTTACTGCATTCATCCGTAGTAGAAAATGTCATCAAGAAACTTGACCATTGCAGATGTTTCTAACCATTACTTATCCAATATACATGTCATTGTTGATTTTTTAACTTTATTTACACAACCGAGGTCTGTCTGCTTGTTTTGTATATAATGTATATAGAAATCTGTCATATCCTGTTGGTTTTGAACTGTCAACATCTGTTTACTGTGATTGTAGTTTTCTTTATTTTCTTTTTGATAAGTGCAAATGCCTATTGCCAATGTGACGTGTGCTGCTGACCACTTGACCAGGTCACCCTTGTAAAAGAGATCTCGATCTCAACGGGCTCTACCTGGTTAAATAAAGGTGATTGATTGATTGATTGATTGATTGATTTATCCAGTCCCAATGACATTCCAGTGTCCTTACTTTATATCCTGGTGAGATGGATCCGTAAGTTGATGTTTCACTCATTTTAGGCATACAGCTTGATGTTGTCCATGCACTTTGTAGAAGAGGTGACTAACATATGTTTCATGTTGGATCTGGTGTCTATAGTCACTCACTGTTTGTGATATGTTGGCTGAGGAGGTTCAGGCCAATGCAGAACAGGAGTGGGGCAGAGCATCAACTTGATTTATGTCACATTTGATGCTGGCCTGTGCAGTTGATTTTAAATTGGCTTATAGAGCGATCTCTCATATTCCTACAGAGTTTCAGATGAAGACTTTTGGTGTCCTGTTGATGTTGAGCATTTTCAAGCTCTCCTGTATCTACGGTATGTGTGTCGCATCATGTCAAAGGCCTTGCTGTAGTCAGTCCAGACACATGCACTGTTTTTTGTGTCTGATGTTACGATTTTGAGCTACTATTCTATCAACCTGCAGCTTGTGCTTTTCTCCACTATGGTGTTGCTGCAAATTCCCTTTGTTTCACTCAGATATGTATGTAAATAGATATAAATATTTGATGGCTTCACTGAATGTGAGGTTTATGGGAAAAAGAGCTAGCTATAGTTGCTACAAGCCCTATGAAACGTTCTTTTAAAAAAATCTTCATAAATGCCATTGTGTGGTTATTGCACAACATTGTTGCATTTTCATTTTATGATTTTTTTTACATCAAATATTTTTCTAACTGAATTTTTTTTCTCACAAATCATGTAAAGATAATGATTTAATTGATAAAAATCAACAGTTCTGTGCCCTCTTTCCCACACTGGAGCATTTAAAAAAAAAAATCAGTTGACAATAAAGACATTATACCCACCACACCTACTTCTCTGCTTACATTCTTGACAGAATAATTATGATCTAAAAGCCTTTTCTTGGGCTAATTTATACACATCAGTCCTTACTACTTGAGATTTTCTGCTGCCTGAGCCTTTGCTTCAGTCCAGTTATTCATCAGCTGATAACCGTACCTCATACACGCTCTTTAATCTCCATTTTTCTTTCTGTTTAATGTCGGTTAGAATTTCTGTTTTGTGACATGTTTGGACCTTAAAAACAACTTCTTTCAGTTTCAATTTTTTAGTTTGTTTTGTTTCTTTAACGTCTGCTTCCCATTTTTGTCTGCCTTTGAGTTTTCCTCTTTATCGTAGTACTAAATAAGAAAACTGTCACGTATTTTGTTGATGATCACGAATGGCGTTCTCTTGCTTTCAGTGTTTACCCACAGGTTGATTTAAAGGAGTCTAAACCTAATAAACAAAAAAACAAACATAAAAAGAAACAGCCTTAGACTCTTCGCAGGATTTGTGGAAATGAGTTAGAGAAGCAAACCTGTCCTCTCTTCACTTATTGAAATATATCAGCTTTGTCAAATATCACTCAGTGAGTCATAATTCCCTAAATGGAAGCCACTTATACACCCAGCTATGCAAAGCATCAAGTAAATATAAATTTAGAGATGTTTTTGAGTCACTATCATTTTGTGTCCTCATTGACTGTTGACGTGTGGCGGGGATTGTTGGGAGAAAATATTAAATCCCACTTTGGTGAGATATTAATTAACTGGCGCTGACAGCAAGAATACCTTTCTGCTCAGCTACAACAAACAAGAAGTCCACACAGAAATCTAGCTGCACATGTCTTTAAATCATAAAACTTAAAATGTTTTGAACTAAGTGGATGCAATTACACATTGCAAGTTCAATTGAAAACAGACAACACATGATGTTTCAAAAATGCTTAATATTGCACAGACATTCTAGATGTTTTCAATTTGTTAGCTTTCTATACTAGTAGCAAAATAAATTCCACGAATGCACAGAAGTTCTGGCAATAATTTAAAGTCCAGCCATCAAAAGACCCATTACTTGAGCTGAGGTTTGTATCCGACATGATTGCTTTTCTAAGAATTGCTCAATGGAGTATTTCCCCGAACTTCTTCTGAATTAACTAGTTCTGCAGTTTTTTTGGTAAATGGAATGTTTTGCTATACGTATTCACTCTTTAATACGATTAAAACATTTAAGTTTAAAAGGCAGTCTGTCAGTTTTAAAAAGTGTCAAAAGAAAAAAAAAACTGAAGAGTTGATAAAAAGTCAGCTGGATGGATTGGGATTTCAACAAGACATCCAAAGGTTCCTGAAAACGGAAACCTCCTCAACACTTCAATATTCCCTCAGGAGGTTTGCAGACTTTTTGAGGCTTGTTCTGTAAAACTGAATGTGGGGGGAAATATATGACAAATCCCCTCATCCTGTTGTGTTAGGAACCTTGTCACAGCCTTGTCAGTGTTTTTTTTTTTTTGGCTTGGAAAGGGGTGACTTGAAAAAAGCTTGCAAGCTGTGTCATGAAAGCGACATAGTTTCAAAGATAGCCGTTTCATCAACAACCAAAAAATAAAACGCTCAAGTGTGTAATGAAGGTGGCATCAATCACCTTGTGGCACATAAAATAAGCAGCACACCTCTGGCAGCTTGAGCTACTCAAACATTTTCACTGAGACCAGATTTCTGTCACTTTACCCTTTTATCCTTTTGGTGCAGCATAAAATAATTTTAGTGCGTTTTCTATCAGACAGAGGCCTGTTTTGGGATCTGTGGTAGTTCTAGCTACATCAGACAAAAATGGGACAGCACCCTCCACATTAAAAATTGGTAACACTTTACAATAAGGTATGGTACACAAAATTTGATTAACTACCGTATTTCCGGAATATAGGTAGCGGCTTTTTATCATTTTTGCATGCCCTGCGACCTATATTCAGGTGCAACCTATTATGGCTTTTTATAAAATAAGCTGATTTGTAATCATTTATTAACAAAAATTAAACTGAGACACACTCTTACAATAATGTCAGCTAACAAATATATTTTTTAGGTGTTTATCCTGCTAAAATTATTCATTTATTAAAGAAAAGTTCAGCTCAGACACATATTTGCTATAATTTTTATCAAACAAATAATTGTTTTTAAGTGTTAATCTTCTTAAAAGCCTTGCTGTGCGCTCCTGTGGCAGACATTTGCAGCAGAGCTAAACACGGTCCACATTTTGATGTAGGTGCGACCTATATTCAGGTGTGACTTATATATGGATTTTTCCAAAACTTTGGCAATACTTGGGCAATGCTACCTATATTCCGGTGCGACCTATATTCCAGAAAATACGGTACTAGGGAACGCCTCAGGAACGAGTCAGGGGCTAATAGGTAGTTAACCAGTACTTACTGGGGAACACACAGCCAAGCCTTATTAGAGGAGTGCTGGTTTGTTACCACAGAAACACAGGAGAAACTCTCCAATAAACCCTGCACCAGTGAGATCACAGCTCAGACATAGTTAAGATGACAGCAGTACAAGATCGTGAAATCAGTTCTGACAACTGATTAGTGGTAAGAATCCAATAAAATCAATAATCACTAGGAAACAGTTTTTTTTAACCATTACAAGCCCTCACTGGTGCAGGATTTATTCAGAACCCACATGGATAATTTATCCTCTGTTTCTGTGGTAACAAACCAGTAGTCTCCTAATACGGCTCGGCTGTATATTCCCCAGTAATTACTGGTTAACCATTAGCTCTTGATTAGCACCTGCTTCGAACATTATCAGCCATTAAATGACCATTATTAGTTGTTATCATCCCCATATGTAGCGGTCAGACTGCCCCTACTGTACCTCCTAGTGGGTTTAAAGGCATGTTATTAGCGTTGTTAGCGATGATAATAGGCTCCTTTTTAGCTTTGTTAGCGCTCATAATAGCTTCACGTGTTTAGGTTTAGAGTAAAGAGTCTGGCAGTAGTTTAGGTCATTTGCTGACACGCCTACTGAATTGATTGACATGTAGGGTGGGGGAAAAAAAGGCACGAGCCGGCAGATGGCTCTGGCTGCAGCCGCTGCGGTGTTCTGTGTTTATATGTTAATAAAAAGTTCTAAAAAATAAAATAAAAACAGGGAGCGCTGGTCCAGCACACCAGGACATCTGCAGAACCTCGCACAGCCACGCTGGACCAGAGTTTAATTCGCTCGTGACAAATTCATTCATTTCCACATCATTTCAGTCATGGATTCAGTGGAGGAGGAAGCGATCACTTGACTTTTGGCAAAAAACAAAAGAAAAGTCCAGATCAGGGATGAAGAAGGGGAATTTAATACATTTGTGTCACATACAAAACAGTCCGGCGCCGGGCAGTTTATTGTGAGACAATGCGTTTCCATACGCGGTCGTAAAATTTGAGCTTGGCGCGTTCGTGCCCGCGTTCAAAAGCTTGTGCCGCTGCGTTCGAACAGCGTTGAGCGGCGTTTGGCCGAACGCAGAGCTATACGTGGGCAGCACGGTGGCACAACTGGTAGAGCTGCTGCCTCTCAGCGAGAAGGTTGCCGGTTCAAATCCCGGTCCGGGGCCTTTCTGGGTGGAGTTTGCATGTTCTCCCCGTGCATGCGTGGGTTTCCTCCGGGTACTCCGGTTTCCTCCCACAGACCAAAAAACATGCTTGTTAGGCTGATTGGTGACTCTAAATTGACCCTAGGTGTGAGTGTGAGAGTGGATGGTTGTTTGGTGTGAGTGAGACAGGTCCCTCTTGTAAATGAGTCCCCGTGACTCAACGAGGCTAGCCTGTATAAATAAAGGTTGAATGAATGAATGAATGAATACTGGGGCCTTTAGGTTTAGGGTCTTGGTTAGGTTCAGGCACAAGGGTAAGGGGGTTAAGTTTAGGTTTGGTCCTCTGGGCCAGGTGTAAGGTTAGGTTTACGAAAAGAGTAACATAAGCTGAAAGAAACAACAATAAAAGACACTTCCTGGTTTACCCCGGTGAGATGCTGCCCATTATCAGCGATGATAACGATAATAACGTACCTTTAAACCTACTAGGACGTAGGTGGAACAGTTTCACCGCTTTATATGGGGATGATAACAACTAATAACGGCCATTTAATGGACATAACATCCAAAGCCACTGTGGTATAGTTCCTCTTTGGTTTCTTGGTAACTACCCATTAGTTCTTGATTGGTTCCTCTTCATTTACAAGGTAACTAACCAGTAGTCCCCTAATATTGCTTGGCTGTATATTCCCCAGTAAGTACTGGTTAACTACCCATTAGCTCCATGATTTGTTCCTGAGTCATTACCTAGTAGTTAATCAAATTTTGTGTACCTATTGTAAATCCTTAGTTTAAACATGTCCATCCATCCATCCATCCATTATCTGTTACCCGCTTCTTCCATTTTTGGGTCACGGGGGGGTCGCTGATGCCCATATCCAACAATCACTGTGTGAGGGGCGGGGTACACCCTGGATGGGTCGCAAGTCCATCACAGGGCCACATGGAGACAATCAACCATTCACTCTCACACCTAGGGACAATTTAGAGTTACCAATCAGATATGTTAATTTTGTTCCACTGTGAATAAAATATAGTTTATGAAAGGTGCACATCATTGCAAGCTGTTTTTACTTACATTTTTCCCAATGTTACAACTTTTTGGGGTTGTATTTTTCAGTTGAGATCAACAAAGCCTGACAGAATGGATGTCTACTTTTGTATTAATAGAGTGACTCTGTATTTTTCCATGGCCCAGTATTGTAAGATTAATGATGGGGGCAAAGCCCTGTTTAAGGCTCATTCATTACTACAGGCTCATCTCCCTTCAGCTAAACATAACACCATGAATCATTGTTCTCACAGGCCTTTTGGCTCGCTGGACATCTCTGGATCAGCTGAGTGTAATTTCCTTTTCAGAAGGACTCAAAAGGAGATGGTCATTGTGACAGCTGAATTGCGCATGGCTTTTGTCATTGGGCATATTAAACTAGCAAAGTGGGCTCAAGTGTTGCTTCAAACAAAAGGAGTGTGTATGTTCCTGCCAAGCAAGCAACAAGACCCCCCCCCCCCCAATTTTTTTTTTATATCCTTTTAGTTTTTGTTTTCTTTTATTTCATGGATAGGTCGCCTTTGGAATAGATCACAAATCTTATAACTGGACTACGTCACAGATTTTTATCATATTTATTGCTCACCAGCAGTGGAGGTGGGAGATGATGTGTTTGTTTGTTTCTAAATTTGATAGCAAAATTTCTCATGAACCAGTAGACAAAAATGAAATAAATAAAAATAAAATAACAGAAGTTATTGCCCTAAATCAGCGGTCTGCAACCTTTTTGATCAAAAGAGACATTTCTGCTCCTTCACTCACTAAATAAAATGTGCCCAGTGCCGCAAAACCTGCTACAACCGACCGTGATCATTAACTGGTGGCCCCACTTTGTGTTTGTAGAGTGGGGCTTTTCTGGCTGGTGGGGGTGACACTATAAAATTATTTAATGAATTTCAAAATGTATTGATATTTTTGCATTTTAGGACATAAGAAAATATCATATAAACAAAAAAGAAGTTTACTACCGGTATATATCATTTTGATAAAAATTAACACCCTGTACTCTGCTGGCTTATGTGAGATATCCTTTTGTTAGTGGACAAATTTACAGTATTAAGTATCCCAGTTTGATATACTGACAAGTTATAAATTAAAGTGTGCATAAAAGTTAGGTTATTTTGATGTAATTGAGACATTTTTTTCTCTCCCATTTACCCTTTATTTACACAGTAGTCTCATTGAGCCACGAGAACTCATTTTCAAGAGAGACCTGTTTAGGGAGCAGATGGTGGGGGTTAAGGGCCTTGCTCAGGGGCCCAGAGTGGGGTGAACGAGGGTGGAGGCAGGTGTGGGTGTTTCACATTTTTCCATCCACGTTTTTTGATGTTGTCGGTACCGGGGCTTGACCCGGCGATCTTCCGATCACAGGCCTACCGTCTAACCACTGTGCCACCACTCCCCATACTTGTTGAAAAAAAAAAAAAAAAATACTTTTGTTTACTTTGAAATAAATCATTATATTTTTGAATCTAGTTCTTATTGTTATCAAATCAACTCATTTTATTTCTTCTAAGCAACTTTTCATAAAGGCTTTCCAAAGCATTCTGGTAATTTGATAGAAAGATCCTATTGTAAGGCTGGGAGCTGGATAGTAACTAAAGTCTTTAAATCAACATATTTTACTCCTTTTTTATGTAAAACCAATCCCATATTTTCAGAAAATTGAGAAAAATAAAAAATAAACTGTTAAAATCAGCCTTTTCTGTTGTTTGTACAAAAAAAAATCATTAAAATTAAATTTCATGTTAATTTTGGTCAAAATGCTACCACACGGAGCAAAGAGCCGCATGTGGACCCAGAGCTACAGGTTGCAGACCCCTGCCCTGGATAAAAGTTCTTAAAATAATTTGGGCTGATTAATATTTTTAATATAAAATGGTTAAAATGGTTACTTTAGCAATACTTTTTTTTTTACGATGTTCAGTCTTTCCTAACAAACTTTGCAAATTGCATCTGAAGACAAATTAGTCAAATTTCAGATTAAAATTGTAAAAAACAAAAACAAAACAAAAACAACAGCAGGGACTGTTTGACAATTAGAGCAAACCAGTAAGTTTGAAAAAAAAAAAGAAAAAGAAAAAAAAGAAACTGCAATTGAAAATATGCTAAATGTTTTCTGGGATAGACGAGGCTCAGAATGTAGTTTGGTCACGTTTCAGTTTGAAATAATGTGATCTCCAGCTGCTCCTCAAAATGTAGTATAAGACAAAAACATTGGACCCAGTATGCTCATTGTTGTGTGAATGTAGAAGAAAAAAGTGTTGGATTTTGTGTAAAAGCTGCAAGCAATATGACTTTTGTGTGAAAGTACAAATGAGATTGCACTTTTACTTGTAGAACACAGAAAAGGCACCAATGTGCTACGTAAGTGTGAATCATTTACCACTTATTCCTTTTTTTAATTTAAAAACTGTTCTAAGCATTGAGCAGCATAGGCTACCAGACAAGAAATCTGACTTTCCAAACAAATTGCACATTTGTCTATTTTATTCAGCATTCCTAAGAGATTAAAAACAATCACTGCAAAACTAACTCAAACTTAAAGTGATTATTATCCTGATTTGTCTGGAAAAAAAAAAAAAAAAAAGTCTCATAAAAACTATAAAAATCTGCAGAAGGCA
Source organism: Garcialebias charrua (assembly GCA_038048925.1). Classification (NCBI taxonomy): domain Eukaryota; kingdom Metazoa; phylum Chordata; class Actinopteri; order Cyprinodontiformes; family Rivulidae; genus Garcialebias; species Garcialebias charrua. The sequence goes on from JBBPBX010024491.1 coordinate 32,970, forward strand.
CACAGTATGAGAGAAATCAAATAATTTTCGAGCAAGGGTTAACTGGTAACTCTAAATGATCAATTTAAAGGTTCAGTATGTAATTTCTGGAACACGCTGGAACTTAGGAAAATTTTGAACAGAGACACGTTTCTGGTCCCTCCCCCTCAGAGCCATATATGGCTCTGTTACCCTTGCTCTGCTGAAATTCAAATTCAAGCTCTGTTTTTATTGGCTGATTCAAATTCAAGCTCTGTTTTTATTGGCTGGTTACAAACTCTGTTTTTATTGGCTGGTTAACGGCGTGTCACTGTGGCTTTTTAGAAATGCTTTTAGAGAAGCAAGGGGACAATAGTTTTTTTCAGAGATTACTTGTCTAAAATCAGTCTGTCAGTAGATAGTGACAGAGTGAAGAAATATGTTAAAAATATATTGTTAGAAAAGTTACATAAGTAAGTAAGTTTTATTTATACTGTATAACACATTTCACAGACATAAGAGTCACAAAGTGCTTCACAAAAGGAAAATAAAATCATAAAATCACAGAAAAATAAAATCATAAAATCACAGAGATACTATACAAAAGGTACCATACATACAGCTCCTTTAAAGCAGTTCAAGTGAATGCTCTCTCTAGTAAACTTTCACACCACTTCACTTTGCATCAGACGGTTATTTGCGCTCAACACCAGCTGTGTTGGAACATGTTCACCATTCTGCAAAAAGCTCTATGTGAAACACATGTTGCACAACCAAATGTGTTTGACGCAAGTGATCCGTGAAACTATGTTGTAAAAGTTATGCTGTGAAAATCCATTGCCATGTTCTACATTATATGTCAAGTAACTCATCACGGATAATTAATACATTTTATGAGAATATTTTAACTACCGGTAGTTAGTTTTCATTCCAATCAGTATGGCTTATTTCCTACCCTTCATCACAAAAAAATCCAAAAAGATATTGTCAATTTGAACTAGAGTTGCGTTTGGGCCCAAATAATCCGACCCGACCCGGCCCCAGGCCTTAGCCATCACTTCCAAACCCAAACTGACCCAATTAATTAATAGTAATTACAGGTCCAAACCTGAAAAAAACCTGACAATTTTAAATTAAGCTTTGATTGCTTATATATGTTGTAGTTACTAATGGTTGGTGGACGCATGCGGGGGCAGAAGATCAGAGCTGAGGGGGTGTTTGTCCTTTCATGGCCTTCAAAGCACATTAGATCCCTGCTTCTACATGCATTCTGCATTATTCAGACATGGGCCCTGCTCTGACATGTTTGTAAGGATATTTTGGATCTTACCTGTTTGGGTCGTCGGCTGCGCATGACCATTGAGTGCAGCGGCTGAATGAACATCCATTTGGGCACTGATGGATCGCTTCCTGGCAGTATAGTCCCATCTGAAGCTTAACATAACTTTTTTTTTTTTTTTACCTCTTTCAAGCTGATCAGCACACGGTCAAATGGCTGCATGCAGCTGGTGAATGTATGGCAAGCCATGTTGTCATATAATGGGTTGTGTGGCAAGCCTTGTTGCCATTTAATTGGATCGTCAACCATGCACGTCTACTGACACAATCAAAAGTCTGACACTGACCAGGCCCGCCCATCCAGCACATTATTATGACCTGGCCCGGCCCGGGTTAGTAATGACAGCTCTAATTTGAATCCAGTTTAATTGTTTGATTTCAGAATTTGCAATATCTATGAATCGTACTGAAACAACACACTTGTTGCCAGCCAAAGCGTTTCAGTCCCTTGTAAGAGCATGGAGAATTGCATCAGGAATGTGTAAGGGCAAAGTGAATACAATTAGGCATGTAATGCTTTGCTCTAATGGCAGTGACAGAGCGTAGCTTCAGTAATGACAAATTGCTTCTCTCAAGAGCAACCACAGGTGTTATGTAATGGAATTCACTCCATGAGGATAGGTTGTCTGTTGACAGCAGATCACATAAACCATTCTTGCAATGGTGTAAAGAATTTAAAAAAGCTTTCAGGCATGTGTTTGATTTGATTGCAAGCTTTATGGGAAAAAAGGTGAATAGCTGAGTGAAAGGTCGTTAAATTGGAATTTTTTGTTTAATCTGACGTCCTTGCTAAGAGCAAGAGATGCGACTTCTGCACAGAGCTGTGATTGAATCACAACCGTTGTCCAGTTGGCAACAATGATATTGTCAGAGTTTGGTACAGGCATCGTTTGGAAAAAGGGAGAAAGTCAGAGATGTAATGGAGGTATAATGGAGTTCTTCACAGGTCAGCGCAAAACTATTGACCTCTCAGTGGGTTTCTCTGTCTTCCTCTCATCTGCCACAGCATCCACCGCTCATCAGCAGTCCATCAGCCTCGGCTTTCCAGAAAAAAGCTGGGAAACAAGAACCCTGCTTTTGTCCAACCGTTTCCAAGTTCTACCCGTTTTATTTCTCTTTCAGAGTCAGAGTCAGAGTCAGAGAGAATTTATTGTCATTTGCACCGCATGTAGTACATGTGTTGAAAACGAGATTATGTACACAGGGTCCCAGTTACATCCAACAACAAATGCAAGAGAAAAACAATAATAACATCTAGGATTAACTAAGAGAGACATCAGCTAGTAATACACTAAGCCCTAATGTAGTAGAAAAACATCATTATAAACAGCAGCACGAACATGAGCAGATGGTCACAGATGAACGCAGCAACAAGAAACAGATCAGTATCAGTATGATGTGACATTTTGCAGTGTTTATTCTTATTATTTATTTATTCATGAGTCTGACAGCCTCAGGGTAGAAGCTGTTTCTCAGTCTAGTGGTTCTACATTTGATGCTCCTCAACCTCCGTCCCGAGGGGAGTGGTGCAAAGAGTGAGTGTGCTGGGTGAGTGAGGTCTTTCATGATGCAGGTGGCTCTTTTTCTGCATCTGGAGGTGTAAATGTCTGTGATGGTGGGGAGACTGACTCCCACAGACTTCTGTGCAGCCTTCACCACTCTCTGCAGAGCTTTTCTCTCTGCAACTGTGCAGCCTCCATGCCACACGTTGATGCTGGAGCACAGGACGCTCTCCACTGCACACCTGTAGAACGAGGTGAGGACTGGGCTTCTCAGACCGGCTCGTCTCAGCCGTCTGAGGAAGTAGAGTCTCTGATGACCTTTCTTGATCAGGCTGGTGGTGTTGTTGCTCCAGCTGAGGTTATCATTCATGTGTACACCCAGGTATTTGTAGCTGGAGACCACCTCCACCGCAGATCCACCTATATACAGTGGGGTGTGGGTGTGTTTGTTCCTTCTGAAGTCCACAATCATCTCCTTCGTCTTCTTCACATTCATGTGAAGGTTGTTCTCTTTGCACCAGCTCTCCAGATGTTCCACCTCCTGTCTGTAGCTGGATTCATCATTATCTGTGATGCATCCCACCACAGCTGTATCATCTGCAAACTTAACAATATGACAGCCTGGATGTGTGGCTGTACAATCATATGTGAGCAGAGTGAACAGAAGAGGGCTCAGCACACATCCCTGAGGAGAGCCAGTGCTGAGGGTGATGGTGGAGGAGGAGAAGTTGTGGATCTTCACGGACTGTGGTCTGTCTGTTAAGAAGTCTAAGACCCAGTTACAAATAGAGGGGCTTAGTCCAAGTGTGGATAGTTTGTCTATCAGAGTTTGGGGGATCATGGTGTTGAAGGCAGATGTGAAGTCCACAAAGAGCAGACGCACGTATGAGTCCTTCTGATCCAGGTGGGTGAGAGCAGTGTGGACCACGGAGGAGATGGCATCCTCTGTTGATCGGTTCTCACGGTATTTCTTTTAGCATTCAGCGTAAACCCGTCCTGGATGTGCTCTCATGCATCGATCAAAGGTTGCAAATGGCTGTCTAATGAGATGAGATGGTGGCGTATAAAATAACGGCGCAGCTTTCGAGCACATTAGTCTGTGTAACGGTTTTCTGTTCATCAGCAATTTCCCGCTGCTTATCATGCTCCATTTATTATTGTCTCATTTTTCATTGGCGTTTTGCATTTTAGATCCTGGAGAAAACGTTAAATTAGAGTGTTTTCTAAACAGCCCACACAAATTGAATTGTTTTTGTCTCCCGTCGCCAAATTTTCTAAAGAGCACTTTTAGCATCTACCTGTGACAGGTGCCGTTTCATACAATCTTGGGTGCGGAATATAATTCCCAATGATGTGAGGGGATGTTTGTGATGTTGTGCACACTCTGCCTCTGATGGGAACCAACTTTGCACAGCTCGAGCGCTCTTGATGCTAAAGTGTTGCAATCAGAGCAGACCCTCAAATGCCGTTGAAGAGAGATGTGTTGTTGTAATTCAGGCAAAAAATCATAATAAAGACAGAAAACTTTTATGTGTAAAGATAACCAAGATCAAAAGAGGTGTCAGATAGCTGCAGCCAGTAGGTCATTGTGGTCACCATGGTAACCACATGCCTGTTTCTGTCACTCCCTGACCGCCAAGTTAATGAAAAGCTGACTGAAACACAGACTGGAGCTTCAAACAAACAGATGCTGTGTGAAAGCTATACCGGTACCGTATTTTCCGTACTATAGGTCACGGCTTTTAATCATTTTTTCATGGCCTGCGACCTATAGTCAGGTGCGACCTATATATGGCTTAAGTTGATTTGTAATCATTTATTAACAAAAATTAAACTGAGACACACTCTTACAATAATGTCAGCTAATAAATATATGTTTTTAGGTGTTTATCCTGCTAAAATTATTCATTTATTAAAGAAAAGTTCAGCTCAGACACATATTTGCTATAATTTTTTATCAAACAATTAATTGTTTTTAAGTGTTAATCTTCTTAAAAGCCTTGCTGTGCGCTCCTGTGGAAGAGACATTTGCAGCAGAGCTAAACACGGTCCACATTTTGACGTAGGTGCGACCTATATTCAGGTGTGACCTATATATGGATTTTTCCAATTCTTTGGCAATAATTGGACAGTTCGACCTATACTCGGGTGCGACCTATAGTCCTAAAAATACAGTATGTCAGATTTTACAAATTCCTCCACCATAAGCAACATAAGACTCTGGTGGACCCACATCTGTATTTTCAATGCTTTTTTTTTTTAGTATTTTATGTAAGAGATATAACAAGTAAAACAAACCTTTCCCTTCCAGTTTTGAAAATAATATTTTGAGCTCAAATATAATTAAAGTCTGTGGAAGCCTTGGAGTGAACTTTGTATTCTGGAGGGATTTGGAAGAAAAGCACAAGACCTATAGCAGAGAAGGACACGCTAATTGAAGGAAGACACAAATCCACACATTCTGAAGTGTACATTGTATATGTACCAAAAAGTTGTGAGTGTAAGAAGAGTTAGCAGAGGTTTTCACATTTTTTAGAATTTTCCAAGGATGTGCGCTATCATAGGCGGCACAGTGGTGCAGTTGGTAGAGCTGTTGCCTCTCAGCGAGAAAGTTGCTGGATCAAATCCTGGCCTGGGAACCCTCTGGGCGGAGTTTGCATTTTCTCTCTGTGTATGTATGTATATATTTTTTTCCAAGTACTCCAGTTTCCTCCCACAGAGCAAAAATATGCATGTTAGGCTGATTGGTAACTCTAAATTGTCATGTGAGTGAGAGACTGAATGATTGTTTGTCCTATTTGTCTCTATGTGTCCCTGTGATGGAGTGGAGATGTACCTGTCCAGGGTGTACCCCATCTCTCACACAGTGATATCTAGATATGGGCACCAGTGACTCACGTGACCCAGAAAGGCAGAAGCGGATAAAGATAATGGATGGATGGGTGTGTCATCATCAACTGTCACTTGTACATTCCATTGAAGTACGTGGATGTCCCTCATCGCTGAGATTTGAAAAGTGAATGTTTCATCATTTTTGAGATGAGTGTTTTTTTTCTGGACTGGAACACAAGTAGGCCTTAATGTTTTTGGTGCAATATATTCAGGTGGGTAAGAGTTAGACAATGTGTAAGAAGAGATGTAGGTTTAGTTGTTGATGTATGTATTTAGCTTATTCAGAGATGGATCCTGGCAAACGGAGAGAGTATTTTTATTCACAAGCAGGTATAATGACAGAGCCAGTGGGTGGCCAGTGGTGGCCTTGGCCACCAAATATTAATTTTCAGGCACCCCGAGGGCCACTCCTAGAAATCTGTACTTTTAAGCAATATTTAAACTAGAACGCATAGTTTGCTAAAATTATAGGGTTGGTCGGTTTGCATATTTAAATGGCAGTTGCAATCTTGGATTTTGACTTGGCAACCCGATTTTTGAAAGAGATGTTTTTTACATCTAGACACAGAAATGTTTTACATGAAATGTATTACAGTTAGAAAAATTAAATAGAATTATTCATTTTGTGATGTAGTTTGTGTATTACAGTTAGAAAAATTAAGTAGAATTATTCATTTTCTGATGTAGTTTGTGTATTACAGTTAGAATGATGTAGTTTGTGTATTACAGTTAGAAAAATTAAGTAGAATTATTCATTTTCTGATGTAGTTTGTGTATTACAGTTAGAATGATGTAGTTTGTGTATTACAGTTAGAAAAATTAAGTAGAATTATTCATTTTGTGATGTAGTTTGTGTATTACAGTTAGATAAATTAAGTAGAATTATTCATTTTGTGATGTAGTTTGTGTATTACAGTTAGAAAAATTAAGTAGAATTATTCATTTTGATGTAGTTTGTGTATTACAG
>JBBPBX010024492.1:0-26700 GCA_038048925.1 Garcialebias charrua
TTTAACAAGTACAATTTATAGAAAATATCTAAAAATGTAAAAAGGTTCTGTATATCAAATGAAGGTCATGTAAATATTCAGTAATAATATAATATATTATAATTTAATATGATGGTGTAAAACTTTGGACATAGACATGTAGTGAAGGAAACAGAGGGGATGAGGAAGGGATGGGTAGGTTTGGTGTCAGGAAAGAAACCAGGAAGGACAGATGGTGGTGGATGTTGCCAAGAGAATGGAAATGGCTGTAGTCAACAAATATTTCCAAAAGAGTGAGGAACATGGGGACCTATGAGTGGAAGAAGGAGTGCGCAGGTCGACTACATTCTGTGTAGAAGAGGAAACCTGAGGGAGATTGGAGACTAGATAGATAGATAGATATATACTTTATTGTCCCCAAGGGGAAATTTGTCTTGGACATCGTACGCCAAACAACACTTCTACCAACAATACAGTCACATGAACACAAAACAATTTAAAAGCATATAAAATAAAAACCTATTGCTCAGTTAAAAACACATTGCTTTTAAAAACACACATTGCTCAATAAGACCATTCAATGCTCAATAAAAACACATTTTGCACATTCCCACATACATCCAGCAGTAAATGAAACAACAATCAGACCAGAGCATCAGCAGCATCATGGAAAACTTACTATATACCTGTAAGGTTGTAAGGACTGTAAGGTTGTGGCAGGGGAGAGCGTGGCCAGTGGTGGTTCTACACCAGTTTTGCTGACGGGGGCCTGACGGGGGCCTGGCTGGGGCCAGAGGTTTAGTCAGAGAAGCACATTCAATGTATTATTATTTTAATTTATTTATTTATTGCATTTTCATTGTAATCAGTACATTCTTTCATTGTATTCAAAAGTGCTATGTATTCTAAATTAGCTGAAGCTAGATGTCTTGTATGAATCACATTTTCCCATTTTTAAAGGTAATGTTGTCTGTATTGTCTCTGTTAAATAAACATTATTAATTTACATCATTATTTTGAATGTGCTTTAATAACTCTGGTTTAATGACGGGTCAGGTTTTGAGGCCTAGTCATTGTTGACACGGTCTGTCTTTGAAAAAAGATGTGTAAACTGTCTCAATCATATCTAACCAGCTAAATAACAGTTTAACTAAAATAACACAGCCCCCAAAAAAAGTCCAGGCTCAAGAACCAGCACTTTGTTGTGAGTGTTACCGTCTGGAAGTTAGCCTTTAAAGTAGCTACATGCTAAGCTAACCACAGCATTATCACAGCAGTACAGACGCTAAATCATGAAAAAAAAAAAAGCTACTAAACAGACGGTTATACTCCGATATTGTTCTGACATGGTTTCACAAAATGATTTATATAGAATATTTTGTTTACCGAACTAAAGTTGATCGGAGCGCGACGTCTTCGACAGCAGCTCAGAGCCAGACACAGACAGAGGAAGGAGCAGCTGTCAGCTCCTCCGATGGACATAGATCCTTCAGGTTTACAACAGCGCGTTGCTCAAACGTATACCTGGCTGTAACACCCTCTAACCCAGCAAGAAACAACCCAAAAAATTTAAAAAACGAGAGAAAATAAACTGGTGTCCCAGCTTGTTTTTCACAGCAAACCACACACTACAGGACTTCCGGCGGAAGTTTACCACCGGGAGGGGGCGGCACCGGACTGTCATGGCGGCTTACATGAGCTTTTGGCGAAAGAGGTGGATAAACAAACCAAACTCCTCCGCTCCTGCTGTATCAGCAGACGCAGTTTCTCCTCTTTTCCGTGAAGAGAAATACTTTTTAATTCAACTCGTTATTGAAATTTGTAGAACCATCCCATTCCAATTTTTCTTTAACCATCAGCATCTTCCACTTGCTGGCATTTCGGTTCACCGCCAGAAACCTTTGAAGGCACAGCCGCAAGAAGTCCAGTTGAAAAGAATCACGGGTAAACAGACAGTAATAGCCAATCAGTGGCTGGGTTAAACAGAGCTGATGGTTACTGAGCCAATCAGTGCCCGGGTTACAAAGTGCAATGCTCTGTTTCTTAAAGAGACATGTCCTGACATGATTTACACTTTCTTGCGAATCTTACGTTTGTAAAGTTGAATTTTCAGGAAAAACTTTTCCATGTGACATGAATTAAAATTTATGTTTGAATATATGTGTGCGTGTGTGTGTGCAGGAGGTTGCTGGACTCTCGCTGGCAACTAAAGGGTTGTAGTCCAAGTTTGAGGCTCTGCGACTGGAAGATGGAGTACTGCAGAGGTCATGGAAGGACCCCTCCACAAGTGAGGAGCGGTGGCAGATTGTAGTCCCAAAAGTCCCAATATATATATATACATTGATACATTATTTTATCAACTAAAATTATTGAAGTTCCATGATTTGGTAGACTATAATATTTTATCAGTTATGTATAGAGCTCAAAATAATGCATTACCTTTAAATATCCAAATGCACTTTGTTAAAAGACAAAGTTGTTATAATCTTAAGGGAACAGAGTTGTTTGTAAAACCACAATTCAGAACCAGTTTGAAGGGACGTTCTACCTCAATCCAGGGAATTAGATTATGGAATGGCTTGGAGAATGTAGTTAAAAATGCCAAGTCAATGTTTACATTTAAAAAAATGATCAAAACAAATGTGTTAAAAAAATATGTGTGAAATAGCGTAATGTGTATTGTATTAGTTAAAAAATTAGAAAGAGTTAGTCATTTTGTACTGTTAGTTAGAAAATTAAAAAGAGTTAGTAATTTTGTACTGTTGGTTGAAGAATATTATTGTTTAACCTGACTGTTGGAAAAAGTTGGTTGAAGATTATTATTGTTTACATGGTTTGACTACTGTTGTTTAATCTGATTGTTGGAGATAAGGGGCAGATATAATAAGATTTATTCTTCTTTCTGCCACCTTTCATTTTTTTACATTTTGTACACTATCATTATGAGATTGCCTTGTATTGTTTCTTTTGTAAAAAAATGAACAAATTTAATAAACATAAACATAAACATAAACATATATATATAATATATATATATAATATACTTATATATATATATATATATACTGTATATACTGTATATATATATATATGTATATATATATTGTAATGACGCCAACACTGCAGACGGAGTCCAGCCAAACGGGGTTTATTTAGAAACAGGGAAGAGCTGTTATCACTGAGGCTACAGCTCACACCTCAAAAGAAAACGCGGTACACACGCGAGCGAACACACTGCTAGCTGCCTGCTAACAACAACACACTCCCGGACTCTTCTTCTTCGTCTCTCTTTTTCCGGTCCCTCCTCCCTGCTCCTACCCCTCCCCTACCACCACGACCAGTCCAACACATGAAAGCGGGGGACAACAGAATTACAACAGCTCAACAGAACACAGTACAACTCAACAAATACACAGAAACACTTGGACCCAAAGCAGAACCAACACAGGGCCGTTACACTACCCCCCCACTACAGAGTCCCTCGCCCACGAGGGGACAAACAAAGTCATCAAACCGTCTTGGAGCCCTCCTCGTCCGCTACGGGCAAGCTCCCAGCGGCGCTACAGGCCCTGCGGCCGGGGCATCATCCGATGTCGGTGATAAGGCTTCTGGGGAGGTTGGCGGACGCACCAGAGACCCTGACCATTGGCCTTCTGGGGACTGAGGTGCAGACCTGCCTTGATAGGGGGCCAACCTGTCCCTGTGCAGAGCTACTCTTCTCCTGTTCTGGGGCATCTGAACTCTGTAGACCACCTCCCCCAGGCGCTCCAACACTCTGCAGGGACCCACCCACTGACTGTCCAGCTTCGGGCACCGTCCCTTCTTCCTACGAGGGTTGTACACCCAGACCAGCTCCCCTGGAGTGAAGTGTCGGCCCTTAGCCCTTACATCATAGTTCCGTTTCTGGCGCATGCCTGCTTGCTCCTGTTGCCTCCGGGCAAACGCATGGGCCGTCTCTAACCTGTCCTGAAGTTTCCGGGCATACTCGGGACCCGCTGGAACATCAGGTGCATCCGGCGGGCGCCCGAAGGACAGTTCGGCTGGTGTGCGCAGCTCCCTCCCCAACATGAGGAGCGATGGGGTGCATGCCGTGGAGTCCTGTACAGCTGAGCGGCATGCCATTAGCACCAGTGGCAGGTGCTCGTCCCAGTCCCGCTGATGCTCTGCTGTGAGGATGGCCAGCTGCTGTCCCAGGGTGCGGTGGAGCCTTTCCACTAGGCCGTCGCTCTGGGGATGTAATGGTGTCGTTCTTGTTTTGTGGATGCCAAGGCGGTTGCACATGACAGAAAACACCCGTGACTCAAAATTTCTCCCCTGGTCACTATGAATACTGTCTGGCACCCCAAACCTGCTAATCAGGCCCCCAACCAAAGCATCTGCCACAGTCTCTGCTTCCTGATCAGGGATGGCGTACGCCTCCGGCCATTTTGTAAAATAGTCTATAGCCGACAGGACATAACAGTTTCCCCTGTCTGAGCGTGGTAGGGGGCCCATGATGTCCACGGCCACTCGTTCCATCGGGGCTCCTACAACAAACTGTTGTAGGCGGGCGTGAGACTGACCCGTCGGCCCCTTCCGTGCCGTGCAGAGGTCACAGCAGCGGCAGAAATCCTCCACATCCCTCCTACACTGGCCCCAATAAAACCCCTGTCGGAGGCGACGGAGAGTTTTTGTGACACCAAAATGTCCAGACCCAGACGCTCCATGCACGCCCTGCAGGACTACGTCTTTCAGGCCTTTTGGGACTACAATCTGCCACCGCTCCTCACTTGTGGAGGGGTCCTTCCATGACCTCTGCAGTACTCCATCTTCCAGTCGCAGAGCCTCAAACTTGGACCACAACCCTTTAGTTGCCAGCGAGAGTCCAGCAACCTCCTCCCACGGCGGCTTCAGTTGCCTCTCCACCCACTGCAACACAGGCTGGATGTCAGGGTCCTGTTCCTGATGGTGCCTCCAGCTGTCTGTGCCAACCACCTGCAGCTCTCTGCAGATCGCCAAGTCACTCTGACCTGATCCTCGACGGTTCCGATGCAGCTGTTCCTCCTCCAACCTCTCCCTCCGGTCACAGTAACTGCACCCCTCTGCAGCGCAAGGCCGGCGGGAGAGGGCATCGGCATTGGCGTGCTTGGCTCCGGCCCGATGAATGACAGAGAAGTTGTAGGATTGCAGCTCCTCCAGCCACCGGGCCACCTGACCCTCAGGTTCTTTAAAAGACATCAGCCACTGGAGGGCCGAGTGATCAGTCCTGATCGTGAATGACAAGCCACACAGGTAGTACTTAAAATGGCGTAGAGAAAGCACCACCGCCAGCAGCTCCCGCCTTGTCACACAGTAGCGCCTCTCAGCTTTGTTAAAGGCCCTGCTGAAATACCCCACCACTCTCTCACCTTCCTTCCCCAGCTGGGACAGGACCCCCCCAACCCCCACGCCACTTGCATCCGTGTCGAGGATGAAGGGGAGGGAAGGGTCTGCAGGAGCGAGGACTGGGGACTCAGTCAGAGCTTGCCGCAGGCGGTCAAATGCTCCCTGGCACTGTTCAGTCCACACATAGTCTCTGTTCTTCTGGAGTAGTTGGAAAAGGGGGGCTGCTATACTTGCGAACCCCCGCACAAACCTCCTGTAATAAGAAGCCAGTCCCAGGAAGCTTTTAAGATCTCTCTGAGTCGTAGGCGTTGGCCACTCTGCCACCATCTTTACTTTGTCCTCCATTGTGCCGATCCCCTCTCTGCCGACTCGGTGGCCCAGAAACGACACCTCTTGTTGCATAAAGTGACACTTATCTGGGTGGAGTCTCAGGCCCGCAGCTCTAATTCTCTCCAGCACTCTACAGAGTGAGTCCAGAGCCATTGCAAAAGAGGCGCCATGGACCAGTATATCATCCAGATACACCAGACACTCCTGGCGAGGAATGTCAGCCAGCGTCTGGTCCATCAGCCTGGAAAAGGTGGCAGGTGCATTGCACAGTCCAAACGGGAGCACCTTAAACTGCCAGAGTCCCCGCCCCGTACAAAAAGCAGTCTTAGGTCTGGCACTTGTTGCTAGGGGGACCTGGTAATAACCGCTCCGAAGGTCCAGAGACGAGAACCAGTTGGAGCCGGACACCAGGTCTAGTGACTCGTCGACCCTAGGCAGTGGATATGAGTCTTTCTCAGTCACCCCGTTCAGTGGTCTGTAATCAACACACAAACGCCACTCTCCATTCTTTTTGGGCACCATGACAACAGCAGACGCCCAGGGGCTGTTTGAAGGCTCGATAACATCAGCCTGCAGCATGTCCGACACTGCCCTGTCACATGCTTCCTGACGGGCCAGGGGAAGCCGGCGGGGACGACATTTTATTGGGTGTGCATCTCCCGTCAGGATGTCATGTTCCACCAAACGAGTCCGCCCCACCTGGTCTTCACTCAGGGCAAAAATGTCCTTAAAGTCCATGAGCAGCTGCAACAGTTGTTCCTGCTGCTGAGTGTCTAAACCCCTACAGTTCTCTGCCCAGATCTTCCGCACCAAGGTCACCGCAGCGTCTTCAGTCTCCTGAGGCACCCACACTGGGGGCATAGGACTCGCAGGTGCGGGGGCCATGGTGGCAGCAATCTGCCACCATGCCACCAATTTGTACAACCAAGGTCACCGCAGCGTCTTCAGTCTCCTGAGGCACCCACACTGGGGGCATAGGACTCGCAGGTGCGGGGGCCATGGTGGCAGCAATCTGGCTGGGCTGAGGTGGGATGTGCTCGACAGCTGCAATCTGCGGTTCTGTGTAGCAGGCCACAGGACCCGTGAGGGCGTGATCAGGAGCTGTGGGCAACAGTGGAATGAGAGGGCCCTCCTTGAAGCTCCATGTCCCCACACCCAAATCCAACTGGCACCCCGCAGCCCTTAAAAAGTCCAGCCCCAATATGCACATGTCCTGCACCTCTGCTACCCACACAGGGTGGGTGATAGATCGGCCACCTACATTAAAAGTCATTGTCCCCCTCCCCTTCTTAGTTGCCTTGTCCCCTGTGACTGTGCGCCAGAGATGGGGACTCGAGTTTGGGACTCGGACTCGAGTCGCACTTAAGTCGCAAAAACAGAGACTTCAGACTCGACTCGGACTTGCATTCAAAAGACTTCCAACTCGACTCGGACTTGCATTCAAAAGACTTCCAACTCGACTCGGACTCGCCATTTGAGACTCGTGAGCATCGAGAATTGTTCGGAACCGGGACTAACTGTCCGGTTTTCCCGAAATCGTTCAAAATATTAATTTGCGATTCCTATGTTCGATGCTAGTTAGCCGACCGGAAGTAGCCGCCACCGAAAACCAACGAAGAAGAATCCACCGGAAGTGTGCATCTGCTATCGATAGCGTACTAATTTAATAAAATGACCAGTCAGGTCAGTGCAGCACTTGCAATAATTTTCTATCATGCAAAGGAGGGTGGAGAAGTAAAATAGTGTCCCGTCTTTGACGCACTCCACCGGATTATTTTCGCTTCGTATCCGACCGGAAGTACAGAGTGGTCCGTCTGCAAAACGCTCCGCCGAACTTTTCGCTAATCGCTACCTCTTCGGCTCCATCAGGTAAATAAATAAACTATAAACTAGTCTCATACCAACATTAAGGCAGCTAATAAGTTATACTCCGCTTAAAGCGGTAAGTCAGCTCAAATACAAACACGATGCTAACGTTAGCTCGTTTTTTTTTTCTTAGACAAACGACCTGAAATGGCTTCACAGTGTTCACCAGTGACTGTCCAAGGTAAATACTGTACGTCAGTGTAACCGAGTGCCACAAAACAGTTACAGCATATGTTGTGAAAAGGTTGCATCCCTTTTCAGATGTGGATTCAATTCAACCATGGATTGCACTTACATTGCACTCAAATCCAACACTTATTAACATTCTTAATTCATTTAAAGTTCTCTGTGTCTTTTAAAATGTTTTAATGTCTCTAGTTTTCATTATTATATAATTTCTGTTTATGTTCTCTTTCATTCCATTATGAGTGAATGTCACAGTTTGAAGAATTATTGAATAGGTTAGTTAGGCAATAACAACAGAGCTAATAATTGTATACATTCTCAGTCTTAAAAATGATTTAATAATCTCTTTTTACTGATAATACTGATAAACCTGTTGTTTGTTTAGGAACCTCCCTGCAGTCTGTCCAGAAAGTCTCCACTGGAGGAGCGTTTTGCTGAGGAAAAGGCACAACATAATTTCACAGCTCCATGTCCATGAAGAAACAAATGGAGAGAGGGCTGCAGATACCAGGACATCCCACCAGCTGTTCTGTCTGAAGATCCTGCTGCTGTGGTGGAACCAGGTTAGCCCATCAGTGGGAGCTCAGTAACATGACTGCAGCATCAGACACTGGACAATATTATTTGTACTGTATAATAATAATAATACTGTATATGTGCTGGTGAAGATTCTCAGTCGTCCAGGACATGATGAAATCAAAAAAGGCGTTCGGTTGATCCTGTATTGAACGCCTTTTTTGAATACTGTATATGTTTGTGAGTCCTCCATGTTGGCTATCTGCCCTGTGAGAAATTCATAGTACCGGTAAATGTAACAAAAAGGAAAAAGTTCAAGGAAAAAGTTCATTAAATTCAAACAGAAGTTCAAATTATTTCATCCTGAAATAACTCTGGCTAACTACTGTAGCTTTTTTATAACATGGAGTTAAACTCAAAGCAGTCTCCTCAGATAAATAGTGTTACCATTATTTTTATATTAAAGTTTCTGTTAACTTATTATTTTTATATTAAAGTTTCTGTTAACTTATTATTTTTATATTTGATTGTTTCTGTTCAGTGCCCTGAGACAACTTGTGACTTGGAGCTATACAGTATAAATAAACTGAACTGAATTGAATTGAGGAGAGACATTTAATGTAATGTTTTGGCCTCTACATTCAGATAAAAATAAGCTGTAACGTGTAGTCAGTCACTGCCTAAAAGGTTGTTAGCAGCTGCTACAAACAAGCTTAGCGTCAGTGTGTTAATCTAATGTTAACCTGGATATTTTTAAAAGGAGAGACATTTAATGTCCATTGTTTGCGAATGAATAGCATACATTCATTCACGGTGTCACTCAAATATTAGGGACTTGACTTGGACTTGACTTGGACTTGAGATCAGAGACTTGAGACTTGACTTGGACTTGAGATCAATGACTTGAGACTTGACTTGGACTTGACCTGGACTTGAGATCAGAGACTTGAGACTTGACTTGGACTTGAGATCAGAGACTTGAGACTTGACTTGGACTTGAGATCAGAGACTTGAGACTTGACTTGGACTTGAGATCAATGACTTGAGACTTGACTTGGACTTGACCTGGACTTGAGATCAGAGACTTGAGACTTGACTTGGACTTGAGATCAGAGACTTGAGACTTGACTTGGACTTGCAAAAAATGACTTGTGAGCATCTCTGCTGTGCGCAGCTGCACTATGGTGGGTTGGATCAGAGTCCAGTCCGGTACCATCTCAGGCCTCACTAGTGTTACCGTGGAACCAGTGTCAATCAGGGCCGTGCATGGGAACCCTTCCACTGAGACGGGGACATAACAAAAGTCTCCAACACATGTGCGGCCGACCACCACAACCACGGTCGCTTGGTCGGGGGCGGAGTCAATTTCGGAGGGATTCTGGGCTCGGGCCCCCTGTTCGAGCTGTCGGCCCCCGCCCACTGGCGATGGAGGTGTGGAGGCTACGGTCGGGATCTGCGATTCCTCCCCCCCGCAGACCCCGTGTCGTTTCCCTGCGTCTTGACTGTTTTAGGACACCGCCTCAGGAGGTGTCCCGGTTGGCCACAGCCCCAACAAACGGCCGGGGGTGCGGAGGAGTCCCGCGTCGACTGCAGTGCCACCGCTCGGACCATTTCTGTCAGCTCCGAGACCCAAGCAGGTTTCTCCTGGTTCAGCTCTGCCCCCTCCGCAGATCTGCATGCCGGTGGTTGTCCTCTCAGGTCGTTTCCCGCTGCTACTCCCAGCAAACACTCTCTCTCCACTGCTAAGTCCAATGCGTCTTGCAGGGATCGGGGGTGCATCAGCTGAACCTGCACACGCAGCTCCGGTGGTGCCAGGGCTCTGATGAACTGATCTTTTGCTAGTTCATTCTGAACCCCTGACTGCATGTGTGAATAGGCTCTGCGTGTGAGGCTCTCAATGTCATTAGCCAAAGCACGCAGGGGTTCACCCGGCAACCTGCTCCTGTTGCTGAGTTTATTTTTAAAAATGTCTGGTTGCACACATTGTCCAAACCGCCTCTTTAAAGCTCCGACTAGTGCATCATAGTCTTTTCTGTCCTCTGAGCTTAACAACAACAGGCAGTCCAGTGCATCATCTTGTAGACAGAGAGCCAGCTGCAGGGCTTTATGCTCCGCTGTCCACCTCCCTGCATGAGCCAGCAGCTCAAACTGTGCATGGAAGGCCTCCCAGCTGGACCTACCAGAGTACTTGGGCGTCTTCAACGGGACGGTGACGTTTTGGACGACGTAACTGTCATGGCTGCCGCCATGTGAGTCTTTTGGCGCGCTTGGAGAAAATGGCGTCGACGGACCCGCCCCCCCGCCGGTACTCAGTCCTGCTTCGGCAGCCATGCTCGCTGCAGAGCTGCGCAGAGCAGCTTTCGCCTGAGTTATTTTAGCGAGCTCCTCTCTCCAGGCCTCCTCATCCTCTAGTCCCTCCGCTTTAAACTTCACTCGGGAGAACGCTCCGTCCATGATGCTGATGTCGCGGGTGGAGGCGACGAGCCAGTAGTACTCACCTGGCTCGGTAGCGTTGGTTTACTTCTGACACCAATGTAATGACACCAACACTGCAGACGGAGTCCAGCCAAATGGGGTTTATTTAGAAACAGGGAAGAGCTGTTATCACTGAGGCTACAGCTCACGCCTCAAAAGAAAACGCGGTACACACGCGAGCGAACACACTGCTAGCTGCCAACAACACACTCCCGGACTCTTCTTCTTCGTCCCTCTTTTTCCGGTCCCTCCTCCCTGCTCCTACCCCTCCCCTACCCCCACGACCAGTCCAACACATGAGGGCGGGGGTCAACAGAATCACAACAGCTCAACAGAACACAATACAACTCAACAAATACACAGAAACACTTGGACCCAAAGCAGAACCAACACAGGGTCGTTACAGTATTGTTAGCTGAATATCGCAATACAGTATATATATCATTCATGTGTACACCCAAGTACTTGTAGCTGGAAGTGGTCTCCAGCTACAAGTACTTGGGTGTACGCATGAATGATAACCTCAGCTGGAGCAACAACACCACCAGCCTGATCAAGAAAGGTCATCAGAGACTGTACTTATTAGTATTTTTGTTGATTTGAAGAAAGCATTTGATACCATTGATCACAGCATTCTCCTTGAAAAACTAAATAAATATGGCATTAGAGGACAAGCACTGAAATGTATCTAGTTATTTGGAAAATAGGAAACAGTTTGTACACGTACATGGTGTAAAATCTGGACTCTGTGAAATTACATGTGGAGTTCCTCAGGGCTCTGTACTGGGACCTAACCCCAAAAATACACTACACGCGGTCCGTGTCCGCTCCGCTCCGCAGGTCGCAGCTGAGCGAGTCCAAAGTCCACTGCCTCCGCTCAGCTCAGGTCCGCATGGATGCGCCGCTCCAAGACGCATGCGCGGGAATTGTGAGATTGCGCGATAAATCAAGTGATAAATAATGAATTCAGAACAAAACAATTCATTCGGTGGAAGAAGGAGAACAACAGTAAAGGCTGCCTTGATCTTCTCTCGTAAATAAGCGACAGGACATGGTTTGAGCAACAGGAAGTGATGTTTACATTTCAGAATAAAATACTTTTTTATTTATTTATTTCTTGTATTGCGTTATTAGGTGTAGTCATAGTCATAAATATAATAGTTTAGTCATAGAATAGTGATAAATGATAGTTTGACAGCATTTTTGTACAAATAAATCCGTATAGAGCTAGGATTAGTCCGCCCGTGGTGATTTTATTTTGTAAATACGGAAGTTGTGCTCGTTCCTTTTCCTGTTGGTGCGACGTAATCTTCAAAAGTTGACTCCGGCACAGCTCCGGCGTCCGGCAGAAATAGAAAAATTTCTAATTTTGACGGACTGCCGTCCGCTCGCCGCAGCTCACCGCCGCCGTGTGGAGCCAGTGTACTTTATCTCATTGATTATAATGGGTGCGTATTTGCTGCGGAGGTCGGACCGGAGCGGGGCGGAGCCGTAACGCATGTAGTGTATTTTTGGCGTAAGTTGTTTATCTTATATGTGAACAACTTGGTAAATGTGTCAGGGCTCCTTAAATGTGTATTATTTGCAGATTATACAACTTTTTTTTGTTCAGGTTGGGACATAGAATCAATATTGGAGAAGGTGCAAGTAGAGTTTGTAAAAATACAAAATTGGTTTAAAATTAATAAATTATCATTAAATCTATCCATCCATCCATCTTCTTCCGCTTATCCGAGGTCGGGTCGCGGGGGTAGCAGCCTAAGTAGGGAGGCCCAGACTTCCCTCTCCCTAGCCACTTGGAGCAGCTCCTCCGGGGGAATCCCAAGGCGTTCCCAGGCCAGCCGAGAAACATAGTCCCTCCAGCGCGTCCTGGGTCTTCCTCTGGGTCTCCTCCCGGTGGGACATGCCCGGAACACCTCACCAGGGAGGCGTCCAGGAGGCATCCTAACCAGATGCCCGAGCCACCTCAACTGGCTCCTCTCGATGTGGAGAAGCATCATTAAATCATTAAATCTAGATAGAACTAATTATATGATATTTACAAATAGACAAGGAACTGTTGATGTCTAGTTCAGAGTTGATGGTGTGGAGATTAGTAGAGTCAATGAAGTAAAGTTTTTGGGTGTTGTTATTGATGAGAAACTAATATGGAAACCTCACATAAATTATTTAAGAACAAAATTAGCTAAATCCATTGCATTGCTGTATAAAGTCAGGGACTTATTTAATGATAAAGCTTTGTATATGTTGTACAATACATTAATTGTTCCACACTTGGTCTATTGTATTGAGGTATGGGGAAAGGCATGTAAGACAACTACAAATCCTGTTTTTGTTTAGCAGAAAAGAGCAATAAGAGTTATCACTCGAAAACATAGCCATCATCCATCTAATGTATTATTTTGTCAACTGAAATTATTGAAATTTCACGACTTGATTGATTATAAAATTGTATTAGTTATGTATAAGGCTCACCAAAATGCATTACCTTTGAACATCCAGAGAATTTTTACAAAGAGAGAAAGCTGCTATAATCTTAAGGGGATGGAGATGTTCATAACAACTAAATTTAGAACCAGTTTGAAAGAACAATGTACCTTGATACAAGGAGTGAGATTGTGGAATAATCTGGAAAAGATATTAAAAGTGCCAAGTCAATGCACATGTTTAAGAAATTGATAAAGTTTGGATTGCTAAAAAAATATGAAACTGTATAATGTGTTCTCATATGAATTGTTGTTCTAGAAGGATTTCATTTTTTGTTTTATTGTATTAACTGAAGAATGTTATTGTTTGAATTTTATTTGTTTTTTTTATTTTTTGTTGTTATTGTTGTAAATATAATTGTTGTAAATATATAATTAATTTGTTTTTAGGTTACAAAATGAATAAAGAATTATAAAAAAATGACAAGGAAAAGGGCAAAATGGATAAAAGGTTAGCTAACAGTGCACTTATTGGTTAACTTGTTAAAAGAAGAGCAAAAGAACAAACATCTTCATCATGTATCAGTCATACATAGGAATGATGTACCGCAGTTAGTTATTTATTCAAAAACTCATGTAATGGACACTTACAGTATGTACAGTACTCACAGTATGTGAACGTAAAGCTAAACATTATTGTTTGTCTCCTTCACTCCTTAAAGTTTCTCTGCCTCAGAAACTTCTCTTCAAAAACAGAACAGGCCTCAGTCCTAAGACTTAACTAAAAGATGCTCACTTCACTTCACTGTTAGCCTGGCCCTCGCCTTCCTACGCAGCTCCGCTCAATTCTAGTTTCCCACGAAGCAAAGTGAAGGACAAGGGTCTGGTTTTAACCAGGCTACTTCACTGTGCTTAGCAGCAGAACAGATTAATTCTTGAAAATAATAAAACGTGACACAGAATAGTTTAAAGACCCAGTATTCTCACCTTTTAATCAAATCTACGTCATCCTACCTGACACCTGCAACAGTGACACATATCAACCTGTTCAAAATGAAAAGAAGACTTCAGGAAAAATAATGAGCTCATATTTGGTGCATTCAATTGTCTGCTAAAAGACCAGACAGCTGCTTTAAAACACTGATTGGATACTTTGCATCCTAGTTGGTGTTCATCATAAACTCAAATTTGTGATTTTTCTTAAGTAAAACTTAACTTTTTTTAAAGTTAATCCATCCAACTCTATTGTCACTTAGAGCTGTCATTTCTATCCCGGAACCCGGCCCTGCCCAACCTGGATTACGGCCTGACCATAATAATGTTTGGGCCGGGTCAGTGTTGGGATTTTGATTGCATCAGTGGATGCGTACAGCTGATGATCCAATTATATGGCAACATGGCTTGCCATATAACAACCAGCCCCACGCAGCCATTTGACCACGTGCTGACTGGCCTTGAAAGAGGTAAACAGTTCAGTTAAGCTTCAGATTGACTACTGCCAACAATCCATTAGCCCAAATGGCCATGCAGCCACTGCACTCAGCGAATGCGCACGGCCGATTACCCAAACAGCTGAGATCACAAAACATTGGACATGTCAGAGCAGGGTCTGTGTCTGAATAATGCAGAATGCAGGCAGAAGTAGGGATTTAATGTGCTTTGATGGCCGTGAAAGGACAAACATTCCCCCAGCTCCGATCTTCTGCCCCTTTACTCAGCCGCACTTCCACCGACCATTAATAACTATAAGCAGTCAATGCTTAATTAAAATTTTCTGTTTTTTGTTTGTTTGTTGTTGTTTTGTTTGTTTGTTTGTTTTTTTTTGGGGGGGGGGGCGATTTGTACCTGTAATTACTGTTAATTCATTGGGTCGGGTCGGGTTTGGAAATTATGGCTATGGGCTGGGTCCGGGTCGCGTCAGATTTTTTTGGGCCCAAATTCAACTCTATAATGTCACTATGTTTTGCAGCTTCTACCCATTTGATGTTTTCAGTCCGTGCAAATTTGTTTCAGTCACCTCTATAAGTCATACTTACCCCCACATTGTTTAGCTATTGTTATGCTCATGTCTCATACAATATAATTTGCAGGTAGTGCTTCGTGTGTACAGTTCATTTCCAGAGCCTTCATCTGAACAGAGGATGATCCATGAAGGATCCAAAAGGACAGACTTTCAAGCTGGCAGACATGCAGAGCCTAATGTTTCCCTCTATTTGTGGAGCCAGGCCACACTGGATGAAGCCTTTTTATGTCTCATCCTCCTCACATTGTTGGTGAGCAAGGTCATATGCTGCCAGCTCACTGTCCTGATTGGCATGAAAGGCAGATGGTCCACTGGGGGAGAGGATGAGGAGTTCCTGCACACGCTCACTTGGCACATGAACAAGGTGTGGAGCTTTACCCGCATTCTTCACTGAGGTTTTAGTGAGAAGAAAGATCATTTTGGCAGACGGTCTCTTTGACTGAGGCTTCCCCTCGGGTTCAGAAGGGAGCAGACAAAGGGCTTCTAGCTCTCCAAACTTGGCTTCATTGCAAATCCTTCAGAGCTGTGCATGAGGTTTCTACCCTGAGTCTCCTTCAGAATACAGATAAGCCTGTGAGACCCTTTAGTGTGGTTTCACTCTCCTCCATGTGGGCCATGATGGTGGCCACATGCACCTTCAAGCTGGAGTCAAATCGTTTGCCATCCCACAGACAGTGCAGAAACAGGACTACGATTAGCAAACTCAAGAGCTGGTCGAGGCCAGAGCAGCAAAGCAGTCAGGTTTTGATAAAAGATTGACATCTTTGTGAGAGTAGTTTCTGCCACTCTACTTTCTGGAGAGACAAAAAAACTAAACAAACGTCATTTAGGAGATAATTTATGGCTGGCAACAATTTTTCATTTTGTCCATCTCTAATCCATTTAGAAAGTGCTGCAAACTATTAGAGCATATTACTTGAATTGGGAGCCCGTTTTTCAGCTGGTTTGCTATAGAGTTAAAAACTAGGCAGTCTGAAATATTGTGAGGAATTACATTAATAAAATAAAGAGCTGCTCAAGATCAGATTTCAAGCAAAAATATTAAATGTACGCTATATTGTAAATGTTAATTTAAACATTAAAGGCGGTCAAGAAAGCTTGGTGGTCTGTACTGCGAGTTTGTCATCCTAAGCCTGGGTTGCATCAGCAAAGGTATCCAGCGTTAAAACACTTCACAAATATTCTGTGCAAGTTCGGCTGATGTGGCGACAGCTTTATGAAAGGAGCAGCTGAAAGGAAAAACAAGAACATTACATTTTTCAAACATTAAAAGATCACACTGAGATGATTTCTTTACAGGAAGTCTGCAGAAGACTTTAGCACAAATCAGATAATAACCAACACTATTAAATTACCAGATTTTAAACAAGAGTTTAGGGGGAGTGGTGGTGCAGGGGTTAGAGAAGGGGAGCCTGTGATTTGAAGGTTGCTGGTTTGACTCCCTGTACCAACTAGGGCTGAACGATTTTGGAAAATAATCTAATTGCAATTTTTTTTAAATAAATTGCTATTGCGATTTAAAACGCGATTACTTTTTAATATCTTCTCGAGTATTTTTTAACAAACAGAAGCAATAAATCAATCTGTTTTATAATAAACAATGTCAAACAGTTTTTTAAAGCAGAGATTACAATAAAGCAAAAAAATCTATGCCTTTTCTTTTGACCATTTCTATTTTTTCTTGTTTCATAAACATAATAGTAAACATGTTAAGTGAACTTCCTAACTACTGTCTGAACTTCACTTGACAGTTAATAAATAAATATAAAAAAATAGATATAAAAAAAAATACTGTTTGAAGTTCAAACAGTTCGGTCAGTGATCCCTGTCGGCTGATAATTTGCTTACTTGAAGTTGAAGCACTGGTTGTTGTCATTCTAGACAACCATCGTAAATGTCTTTTTGGTGTTTTTTTTTTAAGTGTTGATAACGATTTGTGCCACAAACACCAGTCAAACTGCAGCCTTCGCGGTTAGAAAATCTCATTTTATCATATTGTGATATTATTATTGCAAATGCAATTAATTGTTCAGCCCAAATACCAACAACATCAAAATGTAGGTGGAAAAGATGAAACACCCACACCTGCCTTGATCCTTATTTGTGGACCCTTGAGCAAGGCCCTTAACCCCCACCATCTGCTCCCGCAGGCAACCTAGATGGCAGCTCACTGCTTCACACAAAGGGCTGTGGTAGCTCGATGGTGTGAGGTTGAGTCAGGAAGGGCATCTGGCGTAAAAACAATTGTCACGTCTTTGGGAGAGTTAGCTCGCTGTGGTAGGGAGCAGCCAAAAGAAGAAGAAAACAAAAATAAATTTAAACAAAATCTGTTACTGTGAGTATATATTTTTTAACTTGATGAGTGATCAAATGTGGATTTCTGATCTTATTTGTTGGGTATTGCTTACAGTCAGTCAAACTGAAAAAAATAAAATAAAGTAACAAAACAAAGGGTTTGTGCATCCCAGCTTTGAACACCTGCTAAGATATTGTGAAAAATCACAACGTAAGTAAATGTAATCTCACAAGTTGGATAATAACTGTGATAACTTCTATTCTCTATGTTCAGTGGAAAAAAATTAAATTTTTACCTACATTTTTTTTGTTTATATTTATTTTTCAGCTACAAAGAGGATAAAGAGTGGAAAAGCTGTTGGTACAGATGGCAGAAGTATGAAGATGTCTAGGAGAAAAGGCAGTGGACCAGATTGTTGAGAAGGTGTATGAGGACTGGAGAAGAGTACTGGTACTAATTTTCTAGAACAATGAGAGTGTAGTAATTACAGAGGGACACAGTTAATGAGGCATACCATGGCGATACTGGAAAGAGTACTAGTGACATCTGTTATTATGTATGCATGGTTTGGAGAAGCTGTTGCAACCAGGCTCAGTCCAAAAAAAGCAGAAGTAACATTAAACACAGATGGAAATAGGTTTTGAAAATGAAAATTGATTTATTATTAAGTCAAAGACAAAGAAAACTGAACAAAATGTGGATACTTTTAAAAGTGCTATACCATCAGTTATGGTTTACAAATTTAACTTTTAACTAAAGTTACCAACAATATAAAAGACAAACAACTACGGAATGTTACAAAATTCCACGTAAATTAGCACACAACTTTGAGTAACATAACTTACACAACTTTGAGTAACAAAGTAAAGCTGGAAGAAAATGTTATGTTACAACCATTAAAAATATATCAAATTTGAATAATTTAATAATAATTGAATAATTTTGGTTTAAGGCTAAAAGCTTTATTCAAATCTTAAAACTAGGCTTCTCACATGTAACACTTCTGAGCCTGCCTTCAAAAACCAACACAATCCCTTATGAACGCACAGCAGACTTCAAAACAAAACTCTTGACCACAATCTTTTCAACTACATCTGGCAGAATCAAACTAAGCCAAGGCTGAATATTTTACCATGACAAGTTACTGTATTTTTTGGCCTATAAGTCACAGTAAATTTGCATGCCCTGTGTTTTATAGAATGAAGTGACGTATTTATGGAATTTTTTCCCCATACAGTATTTATAAACCAATGTTTGGCTAAGATATGACCGTTTTCATTCATTCTGACTGGGGAAAAAAAATCATGTAATTCTATCATGTAATGGGTAAATGTGGCTATAATGACAAATTCAAAAAAGTTCAAGACAAAAACAACTGGACTTTATTTATTATGCTTTACTTTATACTTTATTGTTTTTGTCTTGAACTTTTTTGAACTTACCATGTTCTGGATGACTGAGAATCTTCACCAGCTATTAATTACAGAATCGGCTTACCATAGCCTCCCCACATTTGTTTTACTAGCGGCTTGGGGCAAATCAAACCAGCTGCACCGCCCCATTGAAATGCATTTAAGTAAAAGTTCAACTGAGATACACCTTTGCTATAATTTTGAGCAAACAATTGTTTTACGTAGAGGTTGAACGAGTACATAATTTTTAAACTCGACATTAACATAATAAAACTCGAGTTTAACTCAAGTATTTGATGATGTCATAGCATCTCCAGATGCAAAAAATAAATAAATTAATTAACTAATTAATAAAACCGCAAAAAAACCAACTAATTTATTATTTACAACAACAACAACAAAAACAATTGGGAGCATATATTATGCTTCTACCAATTATTTATTTATTCATTTTATTCATTTTATAATAATGAAATACATAACAATTAACATATATGTAATTAGAAAAAAATATAAAATATAAAATGAAAGGTAGCAGATGAAGAAAAAATCTTATTAAATCGACTCCTTATTTATCTAATAAACAATTCTAACAAACGTTTATCATACTGTAAATAAGTCACAGGAAAACCAAAACTATTAGTCATTATTATTAAGCTGCAAAAGTGAAAGAAACGTGCAACACGTTAAAAACGAAACTTAAAAACAGTGGGGCTGTCCACCCTGCACCACTGCCAGCGGTGCTGTGCATTAGGTTTAGTTTTAGAAATTAATGTTTATAAGTTTTTTTATAGGTTTATAGATGAATATTTTTTGCTTTTTGTTTGTGAAACAAGGTCAGTGGAACCTGGTTCTGGTTCGGTCGATTGGACCCAGTGTTACACCGCATTCTGACCTGCAACAGTGCATGCAACACCGCCCCCTACTGTCACAATATACGGTGGTCACAGAATATGGTGTAACACCAGTTTGCAATGACGTCACTATGAATACTCGACGTGAAATTTAAAAACTCGATAGTTGTCCTAGGAATCGATGTGTAGATTACTCGAGTAATCTGTTAAAGCCTTAGTTTTAGGTGCTTTTCTTATTCAAAAAAGGCGTTCAATACAGAACAACTGGACTTTATTTGTAACAGAAGACGTTTCGCTCTTCATCCGAGGAGCTTTCTCAATTCACTGAGGAGACTGTGAGAGCAAGAGAAGTTATAAGCACACTGATCCACTGACACACACCAACCCATGTAAATTGGAAGCTAACACACACACACACACATACTTGGGATAACACGTACCTGTGACCCATTCAAAGTTCAGTGTGTGAAAGCAGACCTTACAGGAAACACACACACACACATCCTACTGTATGTAAATTGACAATTCACACCTCACACATTGATAGCAGGGACCTGTCAAAGTCTTGTTAGTCTAATTCACAAACGAAGCTCTTCTGTTCTCATCAGGCGAGAGACGTCTGGGAATCAGTCCTGAAGCTGCACCATAAGTTTTAGAAAGTTGAAATCTTAGGCCTACTCCTGTTTAATGATGGTTTCTCTCGTTTTACATAAATCGCCTCTTTCACCCCCCTCTCAAACCATCTGTGCTCTCGGTCCAAAATATGCACATTCTGGTCCTCAAAAGAGTGACCCTTGTCCGTGAGGTGGAGGTGAACAGCTGAGTTTTGTCCAGAGGAGGAGGCTCTCCTGTGTTGGGACATTCTTCTGTGGATGGGCTGCTTAGGTTCTCCAATGTAGAGGTCTGGACAGTCCTCGCTGCACTGGACTGCGTACACTACAGGCAGGTGCGCCGTATGGGGGGTAAAAGTTGGTACGATTCCAGGGGCCCTTGACAAACAGGGGCCCCAAATTGGCCTTTTATTTTTATTTTTTTCATGGTGTGGTGGGCCCCTGATAATACATTAATGGTAGTAGCTTTGTTTTTACTTGTTTTAACAGTAAAACTTTATTATCTCTCCCAGACCAAAAAGCAAACATTGTGATATTTTACAAACACCCCTCTGTATATGCATGAAATGGTATGTTCCTAGCTGCTTTGGGCTCTGGCTCACTCAGAGCCTCTGAGCTCACTTGACGCTGCTGTGTGGTGTCTGCAGTCAGAGGATGACAGACATGTTGCCCAGAAAAATCGTAAAATCAGGCTGTCAAAATAGGAAAGAGAAATAAGAAAAGGAAGACAGACAAAGGAAAGGGTCTCGATTTGTAACAGTTTTTCCCCAAGAGAGGTGGGTAGAGATGTGCGTGATTATCAACCTGTTCGCTTGCTTAGCCTCGTTTGTTTTTTTTGCTCCCTCCCTCTCTTCTCTGTCTGTCATCGCGGCTCTGAGCTCGCAACCCAAGTTGAACCACACGTCACCATCCAACCACAGACAGGTCTTTTTCATTAAAATTACTGAACCAAGAGGCGGAAGTGACAAAATCTTAAGATTTATTAACACAAAAGATAATAAGATACACATGTTTTTATTTTGTAGACCAGATTAGAATATTTAGTTAAGCATCCAAATATGCTTACTGTCATTGTGTTTTAGGTAATGCCATTATGCAGTAGAAAAACAAGAAAAGTTTAACTTTTTTTATTATTATTATTGTTACGACCGTAAAACAGTCATATATTCATGGACACTGAACACAGAAGAAGTTTTAAAAGAAATTTTATTAACTAAAACTAAGGTGACCAAGCTGGTGAGGTCCCTTCTGGCTTCTCCCACCAAGCCTGGAGCGTCTTCTCCTGGAACAGCGCCCTAAAAAAACTAAAGAAAATTAAAGTACAAAGAAAAGATGGATAGGTGAGTCTGGCCAAACTTAGGAAAACGCCACCCAGGCAAACCCAACCCGGTAGGGCCGTAGTGTTCTCCCCCAGGCGACGATCTATCTATAATTTATAAGGCCCTCACTTAACCAAAAGGAAAAATACGAAATAAATACGAAAACTAGGCTACCAAACCTCACCCATCAAAAGTACAAATAAATAGCCAAAAAGAGAAAAAAGCATTTAACAGTCCCTCACAGTGGACCACAGCAGTCCTCCTTCAGAACAGCTGAACAGACACTGGCCTCCGTGTCACTCAATTAAGCCTTTTAGGCTCAAACACAACCACACTCCTCCTAAATCCAGAACTAAATCACTATTAGCACTTAAGGTGCTTTAACCTACACCAAACTCTGCTTTAGGCAGCCAGAGTCACTTTTAGAGCTCAAAGCAGCTCAACTATACTCCCCTTGGAGCACACACACCAACAATCAGAGAGGGTGAAGATCTCCCTGTGTTAGTTTATCACACAACTCAAAACTGTATGTCAACACTCGGTTTGATTACCTTTAAAGTGTCTTCAACCAGGACTTGGTTCACAAGTCCAGCATCCATACTTGATCAGCAAGCCAGATCCTGCTCCATCAAGTCTCCACACTGCTCAAAGCACTGCCTGTGAGATATAAAGGCAGGAGCTGCAGGTGAACACCTGTGCTGCTCAATTAAGCTTGATTAGGACTTGGCTGAGTTTAAAAAAAGGTGAGTTCTTTCTGAACCAGCAGGCTGCAACAAACTGCAGCAGGTTACAGAGGAAAAAAAAAACATACAGGAGGGTACAGTCAGCTTAGACTGTTAGTTTTTAAACACATTAAAAACTCTGGGGTACATAACACCCCCATGGCCAGATTTTTGAATGAGGGAAATGTTCATATGTCGTGTAAGGACAAAACGTATCTCCCATACAAAAACAAAGCGACCTCTGGAACTTAGAGGCGAGAAAGCGCATAAGCTACAACATTATATTTCCCCTTTATGTGTTGGATAGAAATGTTGAATGGTTATCTTAAAGACCAACTCATTAGTCTTCTGTTCTTGTTGCGCATTCAATTTAAAAATATCAGAGAGTTGTGATCAGTTCATTTTCTATTGCCTCCCTCCTAGTGCATTTATCTACAGTGATTTCAAAATGTTCTGCTACACACAACAACTGCTCCTTTGTGCAGTTAGCTAGAGCCTCAACTGTAGGATCCTCTACAAAACTGTTTAAACTGAACTCCATGTTCACAAACAGTCACAAAATACAACACTATCAAAACAGCTGGACTGTAATTGAACACTGTGTGCTACGATCAATTTCAAACAGACAGCTGTAAGCGCTCAACAAATCAGCAGCTTCCCTGAGCTGATTCAACTCAACTATGAGTGAAAACACTACCACAAAACAGCCATCACCACAGCAATTTAGCTCTACCAAAACACTAGCTCATATGCAAGCCCCCATCAAATACTGCCTCTTCCAAAAGGTTAACAAACTAGCTCCTGTCTTGTTCAAAATCCCGGACGAGCCCCCATTAAATATGTTACGACCGTAAAACAGTCAAAAACATATTCATGGACACTGAACACAGAAGAAGTTTTAAAAGAAATTTTATTAACTAAAACTAAAGGTGACCAAGCTGGTGAGGTCCCTTCTGGCTTCTCCCACCAGCCTGGAGCGTCTTCTCCTGGAACAGCGCCCTAAAAAAACTAAAGAAAATTAAAGTACAAAGAAAAGATGGATAGGTGAGTCTGGCCAAACTTAGGAAAAACGCCACCCAGGCAAACCCAACCCGGTAGGGCCGTAGTGTTCTCCCCCAGGCGACGATCTATCTATAATTTATAAGGCCCTCACTTAACCAAAAGGAAAAATACGAAATAAATACGAAAACTAGGCTACCAAACCTCACCCATCAAAAGTACAAATAAATAGCCAAAAAGAGAAAAAAGCATTTAACAGTCCCTCACAGTGGACCACAGCAGTCCTCCTTCAGAACAGCTGAACAGACACTGGCCTCAGTGTCACTCAATTAAGCCTTTTAGGCTCAAACACAACCACACTCCTCCTAAATCCAAAACTAAATCACTATTAGCACTTAAGGTGCTTTAACCTACACCAAACTCTGCTTTAGGCAGCCAGAGTCACTTTTAGAGCTCAAAGCAGCTCAACTATACTCCCCCTGGAGCACACACACCAACAATCAGAGAGGGTGGAGATCTCCCTGTGTTAGTTTATCACACAACTCAAAACTGTGTGTCAACACTCGGTTTAATTACCTTTAAAGTGTCTTCAACCAGGACTTGGTTCACAAGTCCAGCATCCATACTTGATCAGCAAGCCAGATCCTGCTCCATCAAGTCTCCACACTGCTCAAAGCACTGCCTGTGAGATATGAAGGCAGGAGCTGCAGGTGAACACCTGTGCTGCCCAATTAAGCTTGATTAGGACTTGGCTGAGTTTTAAAAAAAGGTGAGTTCTTTCTGAACCAGCAGGCTGCAACAAACTGCAGCAGGTTACAGAGGAAAAAAACATACAGGAGGGTACAGTCAGCTTAGACTGTTAGTTTTTAAACACATTAAAAACTCTGGGGTACATAACAATTATTATAGGCAATATTTCTTAATTACATTAAGACGTATTATTTGTTGGGTTTGATTCTATTTGTAGATATTCAAATTAATTTACTAGATAGTCCCGTCTTCTTTACAGACATTTTGTTGTATTGCTTAGTAGAATTTGAATATCTACAAATAATACCAAAACCAACAAGTAATATAATTTAGAAATGTTGCCTAAAATGCACATTGACAATAAGCATATTTGTATGCTTAACTAAATATTCTTGGGCTACAAATGTTTAAGTTATATATTATATTTTGTTGATTTAATATATCTAAGATTTTGTCACTTCCGCCTCTTGGTTTAGTACTTTGATTTGCAAGACATGCTTTGATTGAATGAAAACAACCTGGCTGTGATTGGCTGGTGATGTGCTTCATTTACATATAACTTGAACATGCAGAGACAGAGCCACGAGCAAGCAGAGGGAGATGAGCAAGCGTGTGTGTGATTTGAATGCACATGCTTCAAATTATTGTTCATTTATATTGATATCTGCTGTTAAATCAGTGTTACTCAAGCTGGTGGCACAAATGTAACGACATATTTCACCAGCATTTAATCAATGAAAGAAAATGTTTACCAAGATATTCATATATACATATAACTTATCCCTGTACTATTCACCACACTTAACAACAGATGAGTCAGAATCAGCAGCAGCCCAAACTCCCAATAGCAGTGGAACTCCTCCTCCCTGTCCCTGTGAAAAAGGTGAGCAACACTGTTCATTGACATGTAAGGTAACTGCAGAGCATACATGGCAACCCCTTGGGACATTTACCTGTATCCACCTTATTTTTGAAGCCTCTGCTGTAGAAACGAATGTGCATTTTACTTCCTGTCCGACACCAGAAGTGCCTGTATTCCATAGGCAGAGTATGGATCGCGGGTATTTTTGAAAGTTATTTTCATTCATTTTATCGGAGCAAACACAGCTTTTGTTTAAACGGAACGTTTACTGAAATGTCCTACCGGGGTTCAGGTACCTGCTGTGCTGTTCGCGGCTGCACCAACAACCGGACCAAGCTAAATCTTTGGCTAAAACAACAGTGTTTTCAACACGGACCCAAAACAAAGAAAGAGTGTTCCTGTGAAAAGCGATATGGTTTCCATCGCCTACCTACAGATGACGACGTAAAAAGAAGGTGGCTGAAAAATCTGAATTTGAAGAGACCACCCAAAACGCTGTTTGTGTGCTCATTTCACTTCATTGATAAACGGCCGACAGAGGAAAACCCGCATCCTACTCTATGGCTGGGCTACGATAAACAACCGGAGAAGAAACGTCGGTTCCTCAGAAGGATTGAAAACAGTGTGATGAGAATGTCAGGTATGATGCATTAATAAGGAAAATCTTACTATTAATTTATCCCGCATCGGTGATGCGGGACTTTCAGACATTGGCTGGGCTCTACGTCTGCTTTAAGATAAATAAGATCGTGTCCCTCCTCTTTTAACAAAACGACACCGACCTTATTGCTGTGTACTTAGCTCTGTCAAGTGGTGTTCCCACATTTTTAATGAACTAAAACAACAAAGTTTGGACTGTCTTCAACTGTATTACTCGCATGTAAACAAACGGTGTTTCCGGTCAACCGGAAGTCGGGTGCACATTTCGCGCAAAGCGTCATGGGGCGTAGGAATAACGTGGATAGTGACTGTCAAAAATCCGTAATTGTAATTTTCACCAACAACTCTGTATTGGGGGTGGGGGGCTGTCTGCGGTGGAGATACAGCACAAATCAGGCAGAAAGGAGGTCGGGGAGAGAACTTATTTCTAATGGCAGAACGATTTGTAGAACGATTGGAGCACTATCATCACAAAATATGCACATATCACAGTTACTTAATTAGACAATAATATTAACAATGACATATAAAGACAGACTGGGTGTAGAGTTGAAGAATGTGTTCATTTAACTTTATTGGGTTGTTTTACATTTGAAACTGAGTTCTTTTTAAGAAAATTTGTAAAACTGAAAAAAATCCGTGAGGTTGCTTTCTACACCTGTATACAGTACCTGCAAAATTAGGGAAAATCCATTTAAATTATGGACAATTTGACATGTATGGCAGAGTCTCTGGGGATTTTCCTCTCTCTCTTGCACTTTCTACCATTACACAACAAACCTGAAATACTTATTGCAGGGGGGCCCAATTGGATTTTTTTTTCATGGGGCCCAATATTCCTGGCGGCCCCCCTGACTACAGGTAGTCCCCGACTTACGAGCGCTCTGACTTACGAGGTCCCGGACTTAATTATTATTATTTTTATTATTATTATTATTATTATTATTATTATTATTATTATGTGAAAGGGAGACAATTCAACTTATTCCTTCATCTTTAAAAACTGTGCTAGGATAGGCTAAGTGCTTGGTGACTGTCCAGTACTGTACA
>JBBPBX010024492.1:26800-39626 GCA_038048925.1 Garcialebias charrua
CGAATTTTTGACATACGAGCACCCCCTAGGGACGGAACTCGCTCGTAAGTCGGGGACTACCTGTACACCACTCTGTTTGTGTGTGGGAGTTTTGTCCTTAGGGTGGACCAGCCTCTGTCTGAGGGCCTGTTTACACGGCGCGTATTTTGAGTGTAACCGCTACTTTCTCTTTGCGACTTTGCTTATCGCCTACACGACGCTGCTGGCCCCCCTCGATGACTCCGATGGTTTTTGAACCCTGCTCTCAAGGTGGAAGTTTTTCGCTGACCCCCCGTTGATAATGTAAACATCTCCCGTGGAGCTTTTATTTGAACACATGCACGCAGCACGCACGCGCAGACAGCCGGCATTTTAACAATGGCGGTGGACTGGACAGTGGACACACGCACCACTTTCTGAACTATAGCTGATGGAATATATTTTGATTCTCATATTTAATTATTCTACACCTTACCTGCATCTGTGTTGGAAGAGAGCCAGCTGCCTGGATCCAGTTGTCTGTTAACGAGGCAGTCGGACATTTCACGTGTCACGCTGCACTATAACATACTAAATGTGCTATATATTAACAGTTTAACAATAATAAACAGTATTTATGTTAGCGTGGGAGATATTTAAATTTATCTGAGCTAAATGAAGCTATCTGGACTCGTTACGTCATGCCTAACATGCTGCTGAAAATGAAGACACCAGGTTGATTTTTTATTTATTTATTTATTCAACACCACAAACTGTATGTCACAAACACTGAGAATTAAATTGAACACTTTTAAAAACACGTTAACCGAACTTTAATGAACTGGACTCTGTTGTTTTCATCCTGCTGGACACTGGACCCAGATCCGAACCGCCGGTTCGCTTCGTGGAACAGCTTCGACCTCGCAGGAAAAAAATAAAAATAAAACCTCAGTTGGTTGTTCTGTGATCGAACTAAACACAAGGAAAGATTATTAAGAACATTGTTTACCTTGTAGCGCTGCTGTAAATCAGCTGATTCTCACGGAGTAAAGTCAGACATGTTGACTCGGTTCCGGTCCAGTCAGCAACTGGTGTGCAGCTTGTAGCGGTCCCACTTGGTGTCAAATCTGTTGACTCTTATCCAAATTCCAGCTTTACCTTGTTGTTAACTTGTTGACAACAACTTGTAGTAGCTGAACTTTTAGCCAGAGAGGAAAACAGGCTGCCTCGTGTGCTCTGTTTACCCCAGGCTGCACACATGCGCAGTGGTGAAGGTTCCAAAAATCACAGCGCCATCTAATGGCCCAGCATGGTAACTACAGTAAATTCATGAGTACGGGGGGTGGGGGGGAGAGAGTCGTATCCACAGAATTCGCCCATGTCAACGCAAAACTTTCAACCTAATTAACATACCCAAAAGTTGCGTTTCCCCCACACAGTGTCCGTGTAAACAGGGCCTGAGAGTCCTGCTGGGTTTGAAATGTACTGGGATGTTGCTTTTCTTATTAAACTTCAAAGAAACGAGCAGCATTCCTCCTTTTTTTTGCCTCCCTCAGCCCACTCCCGGAGCACCGAGGCAACGAACACAGCTGATTTGACCGTTAAAGACCTTTTATTAAGCAAACTGAGACACAACTTTACCATAATTTTGAGCAAACAAACAATTGCTTTTAAGTGTTTATCTTGTTAAATTCTTATTAAAGTCCTCCTGTTCATGCTCCCGCGGCTGCCATTTGGCAGCCCATCAATTTTTGGCACAACACCGACTCACATTTCTGGGTTCGGCCCACATTTCTGTGTTGTCAGCATTGATGCATAACAGATGCAATGCATACAGCAAAGTGACATATTTATGGATTTTTCCACTTTTTTAAACATATTTGGACTGATGCAACTTACAGGGCGGTGCAACGGGTACGGCGGAAAATATATAAAATGGTGAGCTGCTCAAACTAAATCATAGCCGCCCTGATTGGCTGGGCTTAACTAAACGAGCCTCTTCTGTGGTTGGAGGATCAGGAGACAAAGTATCCAACCAGGACGCAGAAGGATGTCCAGTGGGGAAGTCAGGAGAGGCCAGCCAACCTCAGATGTGTTACTGCACAGCTGGGCCAGCAAATCACCAACCTGCAGCTGCAGAAAAATGGCCTCAGGTCATAACTAACAAAAGGGCAGGAGGAGGAGCAGGTGGTGGCAGAGTTAAATATGTTCAGATTTTCATTAGGAAGGACTAAAATGGAAAAGATTGAGTATATCAGAGGGACAGCTCAGGTTGAGCAGTTTGGAGGTAAGGTCAGGGTAGTGAGGCTGAGATATACTGAACATGTAGGAGGTATAGTGGATATATCGGATTTAGGATGTTGAAAACGGAGGAAAAATTATGATTATAGAGAAGGTGCATGTAGGGAAGCAGGAACTGCAGAGCAGGATGCTGGGGACAGAGCGAGATGGAAGCTAATTACTGTATCCACTTTGGTGAGCCCAAAAGAGAGTAAAAATAATGACAAATATTCACAGGACAAACATATGAAATGATCTAATGGTAATTGTTATTTCACAATTAAGTTTAATGTTACTGCGTTATCTGAAAATATTGTTGATACATTTTTATTATTATAATTATTCAAATAATCAGATGTGTCATAAACTGCATTGTTTAATCTAAAAAAGTTAAGTCTGGTACTCTGGACATTCAAAAACAAAACAAACCAAAAAAAATGGAGAAATGTACAGCAGTGCTAAACAATACAGCTCCTCAGACTGAATAAGTATTTCGGATGAAAGACGAAACGTTTGTACAATTTTTTTTTTTTCAATGTCCAGAGGACCAGCCTTAACTTTTTTAGATTTTTCTACCTGGATTATTGAGCATGCATCATCATGCAATGTATAATATGTTGCAAGACCTCTGCAGCTTCTCAC
Source organism: Garcialebias charrua (assembly GCA_038048925.1). Lineage (NCBI taxonomy): Eukaryota > Metazoa > Chordata > Actinopteri > Cyprinodontiformes > Rivulidae > Garcialebias > Garcialebias charrua. The sequence continues at coordinate 29,681 of JBBPBX010024492.1, forward strand.
ATAAGTATTTGTATAAATAGATATTTCCCAGCTCGGAGTCAATCGTCACCCCCCCCTCCCCCCAGCAGGGTTTCTTGGAATAGTTTAAATAATTTTTTGACTTATTCACCCTCCAAAAATATGAATCACAAATCATATTTCATTGCAAACACAATAGTTTTGCACATCTAAGAGCAAGAAGGTCTGATTAATTATTATTTTTTATATAAGGTGTGCGAAGGTGTGCGAAGGTGTGGGAAGGTGTGCGAAGGTGTGCGAAGGTGTGCGAATGAATGAAAACCACAATAATTTAGAGGTTGCATATTTTAAACATGTTAGATGTTTGATGATAGATCCAATATAACTTTTTTGCCATTTGCTATTTTTAATACTTTTCTCCCTAGAATAAAACATTGTAACTTGGTTTGGTGCCCTTCTACTCTACGACTCACTGGAGGGACGTGAGCCATAACCAGAGAGGGCAAGCATCTGGATTTAGCATTGTTGTAGATATTGGCAAAATAGTCAACAGTAGAGGCTGATTACATAAAAAATGTACAAAAATATTGATAACATTAGAATTTATACAAGCTGTATAATTTATATTAAAATGTAAAATGGTCACAGATCTGTGCTAAAGATGTACAAACCAAAGAGAAAAAGAAAAATGTGTCTCAGTTCACAAGTAGACATATTTGATCTTTACCTCAATGTGATCCGGTTGCTAATAATGTAACGGTTTAAAATAAAAATTAGCTTATGAAGCCAATGTAATAGCTGTTGATTATTGAATTGGCTCGTAGATATTAGCTTATGTGGCATGTTACATATGGTGTAGAACTATGACGAATCATGCTTCAATCTAGCACAATTACTAAAAAGTATAATCTGATATTGCCTCTGATTTATTTAATATTTACAGGGTGTAAAACAATATTGTATATTTGACTATTTTTAGGTTTCATTACACAAACCTGACCTATTGGTTGGTTAACCAGCATCAGTGGAGACAAGTATCATCCTTCAAAGTATTGTCGAGTCTGCAGTGAACTTTTTCTGTGTCAAATACACAACAGGTAAATATTATGTTATTCCAATTTATTTATTTATTGTTGTGAGTTACTTTTTTTTTTCGAGATACATTTATGCAATAACCAGTACAGTAATTTCTGAGTTGTGTGTGTTGTTGACTGACCATATCTGGTTTAGAACATTACTTATGAACAATAATATTCCTTAAATATATAATTTAGTTGTTTTGCATGGTTTTTGAATGCAATTAACATTAATGATAAATTATATTAATTTATTGTAAAAAAAGATTGCAAATAATTTGTGACACAGATCTCGTTGGGCTTGCTGTTAAATAGTTGCTGACAGGATAAAAAGTGTTGTGGTCTTATTTAACTCTGTGGTCCCAATATATCATTAAAATGAGTCTTATGTGCATTTTTTTCCCTCTGCGGTTGGAAGCAAGAACTGTGACGTGCCGTGGCAGAACCCTCTCTGTAACCAGCAGAGGTGACATGTTCTTCCTGAAGCAGAAAGGGAGATTTCTCAAGTTGGCTGTGAGCATTTGCCACATTATAACTCTATAATATATGCTAAGCTGTGTCTTTATGGGGGCAGTATTAATGGGTGGGGTCGGTGTTACTGCCTTAAACAAGGGATTAGCCTGTCGCTGATGAGTCGGGACTCTGTGATGGGATTATTTACATTGCTCTGGTGGCAGGGTGCAGGTGTCATTAGAAATACAAATCCCTTAATAAATTTCTGAAATGGGGGCCGTTTCTGAAGTAGGGGTGGATTTCAGAGAGCACTGCCTGGAACAATGCTTGTGTCATCTGCCGTCTCGCTGAATTTGCACCATTAATCTGCTCTCACAATAAGTCGAGAGTTTAAAAAGTTTTGCTTGACTTTGTCACCAGGTTTTGTCATTGGCTGAAGGAGTGAACCAACAAGCAGCAATCAGAGCAAATAATAGTGTGAACTTCAGATGGAGCAGCATCTGAGTCATAAACACTCCATAACAGTAATCCGATCAAAGAAGTCAACTTCTTTTTTTGTTTCTCATAACTGCCTGTGTTTAGCCCGGTGTTGTCTTAGCTTTCCTCTTTAGATTCATATATAAGTTGTTTTTAATCCTGTGCAGCGAGGTGGTGATGGACACAATGCAGCATTCTTCTTTTCCCCAAAATAAATCAGCACGGCCTTCACTAATTGTATGTCATTCACCCAGTGATAAAATATAATTAGGCAACTTTTACGAGATAAGATATTTATTGGTTACATCATCCACTGACAACAGTTAATTTATCTGTCATGCGCAGCACTCAGCTAAAGGCAGTGGCTGTTTCATTACTCTGATGAATGAACGCTCTGCTTTCCTTCAAGTCAATAAATATCACGTCGCAATACACATTAGAAACATATAAAGCTGAAAGGGGATCTTTGATTGCATTAGGTTTAAACTCAGAAAAGTTTAGGAGCACTTTCTTGATATTCAGAAAGATACAGTTGCATTTCTCAAGAATTTTAGCTGATGTTGTGATGCAAACCACAGAATTAAAAATTAACTAAATAAATTGCATTTCCTGCGAAGATACAGTGTGAATACTTATTACAGAAGAACATGCAGAAAAACAGCTGAAATGTAGTTAAAAACATGCTGAAATGTAGTTAAAAACATGCTGAAATGTAGTTAAAAACATGCTGAAATGTAGTTAAAAACATGCTGAAATGTAGTTAAAAACATGCTGAAATGTAGTTAAAAACATGCTGAAATGTAGTTAAAAACATGCTGAAATGTAGCTGAACTTGAAGAAAAAGCCTAAGTTAGCAGAAATAACACATTGCTGAATTAGGTTTAAATAAGGACAAATGAGCAAACAAATTCATAAATTTGCACACACAAAAAAGTTGAAATTAGCCAAATATAGCTGAAAAGGCAGAAAGAAGAAGCTTAAACAACCAGAAGAAATTGGAAAGAGTTTAAATGATCTTAAAAAAGTGGAATTAGCTGAAAAAGCTAAATTTAGCATAGAAACAGATAAATAGTAGCTGAAATAACGTAAATAGACTGAAAGGAGCTTAACAAGTTGAAATTATGTTTGTTTGTTTATGTTTATTAAATTTGTTCATTTTTTTACAAAAGAAACAATACAAGACAATCTCATAAATGATAGTGTACAAAATAAAAAAATGAAAGGTAGCAGAAAGAAGAATAAATCTTATTATATCTGCCCCTTACTTCCAACAATCAGATTAAACAACAATAATCAACCATGTAAACAATAATAATCTTCAACCAACTTTTTCCAACAATCAGATTAAACAATAATAATCTTCAACCAACAGTACAAAATGACTAACTCTTTCTAATTTTCTAACTAATACAATACACATTACGCTATTTCATATATTTTTTTAACACATTTGTTTTGATCATTTTTTTAAATGTAAACATTGACTTGGCATTTTTAACTACATTCTCCAAGCCATTCCATAATCTAATTCCCTGGATTGAGGTAGAACGTCCCTTCAAACTAGTTCTGAATTGTGGTTTTACAAACAACTCTGTCCCCTTAAGATTATAACAACTTTGTCTTTTAACAAAGTGCATTTGGATATTTAAAGGTAATGCATTATTTTGAGCCCTATACATAACTGATAAAATATTATAGTCTACCAAATCATGGAACTTCAATAACTTTAGTTGATAAAATAATGTACTTGATGGATGACGGTAATGTTTTCTAGTGATAATTCTTACAGCTCTTTTCTGTAATACAAAAATAGGCTTTGTGATTGTTTTACACGCATTCCCCCAAACATCAATACAATAGATTAAGTGTGGAACAATGATTGTGTTATACAACAAATACAGAGCTTTATCATTCAATAGGTCTCTGACTTTGTACAGTACTGCTATCGATTTAGCTATTTTTATTCTTACAGAATTTATGTGTTGTTTCCATGTCAGTTTGTCATCAATGATAACACCCAAAAACTTCACCTCACTCACTCTACAAATCTCAACATCCTCAATTTTGAGTGGAACATCAACAGTTTTCTTTTTATTACCGAATATCATGTAATTAGTTTTTTCTAGATTTAATGATAATTTATTTATTTTAAACCAAGTTTGTATCTTGACAAATTCTGTCTTTATCAATTCCAACATTTGTTCTATATCTTCACCTAAACAGAAAAAAGTGGTATCATCAGCAAAAAGTACACATTTAAGGAGTCCTGACACATTTACCAAGTCATTCACATATAAAATAAAAAGCTTTGGTCCAAGTACAGAGCCTTGGGGAACTCCACATGTGATATTACAGAGGTCAGATCTTACATCATTTATTTGTACAAATTGTTTCCTATCTTTTAAGTAGCTAGATACCCACTGTAATGCTGGTCCTCTAATACCATATTTGTTCAGTTTTTCAAGGAGAATGGTGTGATCAATAGTATCGAATGCTTTTTTTAAATCAACAAAAATACTGATACAATATTGTTTTTGATCGACAGCAGTAGTTATTTGTTCCATTAATTCCATGAGAGCCATTGATGTAGAGTTTTTTGATCTAAACCCATACTGACTGTTGCTTAGAATATTTTGTTTATCTATAAATTGATCTAGTCTGTTTACAAATAGTTTTTCAAGAATTTTTGAAAACTGTGGTAACAAGGATATAGGTCTATAATTGTTGAATACACATTTATCACCATTTTTAAAAAGAGGAACGACCTTAGCTACTTTCATATTATCTGGAAATATTCCTGTTGAAAATGATAAGTTACATATGTATGTGAACGGCTCAATAACATGGCTCATTATGTCCTTCACAAACATCATATCCATGTCCACCCAGTCTTTTGATCTCTTGTCTGTAAGATGTTTTACTACATTCATTATTTCCTCTTTGTTAGTTCCATTTAGAAAAATACTATTTGCACAACCTGTAATTGAGTGGATCACATTTTTATCTACTTTTGGTATCTTAGCTGCAAGGCTTGATCCAACATTCACAAAATATTGATTAAATCCATTTACAATTTCATTTTCATCATGAATTTCATCGTTGTCTTTTACAAAATATTTTGAAATACCAGTTTTTGCTTTATGATTCTTCAGGACACTATTCATTACTCGCCATGTTGCTTTCATATCACCATTACTTTTATCTAATAATTTACTATAATATTCTTTCTTATGTTTCCTTATAATCCCTACTAATTTATTTTTATACTTTTTATATTTTTCTTCAGCGCTCTGACTTCGCAATTTCAAGAAACATGAATACAAATAATTCTTTTTTTACAAGCATTTCTCAACCCTTTTGTCATCCATGGTTGATCAATCGTATTTCTCTTTGTGTAATTTGTTTGCACACAATTCTTTTCATACAGAGCTTCCAAGATATTCATAAACTCATCATATGCTCTGTTCGCATCATCAACATACACATCATTCCAGTCTTGTTTATCTAGATCCTCTTTCAATTTTTCCAAAACTTTTTTTGACGTGTTTATGATCTTTTTCTTCATTGTGACTGCTTTTGTGATGCTTTGATCATTTTTATAGATTGTGAAAACTGGTAAATGATCACTTAAGTCGGTCGTTAAGATACCACCTATCACGTCCCCATTTGTTATATTTGTGAAAATATTATCAATTATTGTGGCACTATGAGTTGTAATTCTTGTTGGCTTTGATATCAATGGATACATATTTAAACTGTACATTGAGTTTATAAATGTGCTTATGTTATTTGAATCTGTTTTATTTCCCATATCAATGTTAAAGTCTCCACACAAAAAAACATTTTTATTAAAACTCTTCTCCATTAGCTCCAAGATTTTATCCGTGAATATTTCTATATTTGCTCCTGGTGATCTATATACACAACTTATTATTATGTTTTTATCGTTTTTGTTTATTATTTCTATTGTTATCATTTCCATAATATTATCAACTATTATTGACATTTCACTATTTAATTTACATTTTATTTCATTATTGACAAATAGAGCGACTCCACCACCTCTTTTATTATTTCTGTTCATATGATATAATTCATACCCCTCGATGTGAATATTACTTGTGTTATCATCATTGAGCCATGTCTCTGACAGCGCTATTATTGTAAAAGTTCTATTTAACTGTTTTAAGTAATCTGTTATTTTGGATATGTTTGCATTTATACTTCTGCTATTAAAGTGAATAATAGAGAGAACTCCATTTGATATATTGATGTCATTAAACTGCTCTTCATTATAATATTCGCTATCTTTTATTACAGGAAAAAAATTTGCATCAATCACATTTTCAACATTATATATTTTAGGTTCTGAGTCTTCGTATGTTGTCATGTTCTAATGTATTTGTTCATTTCACTGTATATTTTATCCATTTTGAGTGTGAGTTGCTTCATTGATTTGTAATTTTTCATCTCCCGTGTTCATCCAGATCCGTCAGCTCTTTTATCATTTTAGGCTGAGACTCTTCCTTTGTTTTGATAAATAATAATAATAATAATAATAATAATGTCTTTGTCTGTCATCTGTGTATGTTTCCCATACACAGACGAAATTCGTCTCTGCATTTAACCCAACCACCACCAGGTGGTGCAGTGAGCAGCCAGAAAGCGCCCGGGGAGCTGGAGAGTTAGGTGTGCACTCATAGACACCCCAAGGTGTGTAGTGGCCGGAGCCGGGGCGCCAACCCGCGTCCTTTGGGTCCCAAGTCAAAAGCCCTGCCACTACACCATCTTGGCTGTATCCATTTCTTGTCCATGTTGATGCTATTTTGTTTTTGTTTTTTAACCACCTTGCTTCCTTTGCAATTTTTCCATTTTTTTTTTGGTTAGATGTTCATTTATGTAAACGTTTGATCCCTTCAGATTTCTTTTATTCTGCATGACATAGTTTTTTGTATTCCTGCTAATGAACTTGACGACTACTGATGGTTTGAATCTTGATGAATTACTGGGCAGGGTGTGACAGAACGAAATGTCCCCATAGTCTATATCAATGTTCCTTTCCTGTAAGAAAGTAACTACATGTTCCTCCAGAGTCTCTTGTTCTTGAGATTCATACTCATTTGGGTCACTGTTATTGGGAGCTCTTTTATGTGTCCGACACTTACTAACATCAAGTCCTGAGATCACCAAGTTGTCTTGCTTTGTGTATTGTTTTAAATCCTCTATTTTTTGTTCTAGTCCAGCAATTTTATTCTCTTTGCTAATTATCAGTTCTTTCAGTTCTCTTATTTCTTTAACCAGACCGGCCTGGGAATCCATTTTTTTGGTTAAATTTTCTATTTGTCCACTCATAAAGTTGAGTGATTCTTTAAAGTCTTGCATTTGAGTTGTTTCCCTCCGGGTCTGGTGACTTTTGTCCTCTATTTCTCATATTTACAGAGTCTAGTGACTTTTGTCCTTTACTTCTCGTCATACTTACAGAGTTTGTAATCTAATGGTAGCAGGTCTCTGGTTTGTTTGCTGAACCACGTGGTCCTTCCACGAGGCTCACAGGCCTAATGATGGTGCACCCAGATCAGCAGTTATTAGAACAGAACTCACGGTTTCAGCAGCCTGCAGCAATCAGCTCTATTATCCGAAGAGGTTTTGCTCACTAGATCCGATGTAGCCCAGTTAGCACAGCACGTAGCTCCAGTAGCTCCAGGCGCAGCTCCGACACCAGCCCAGCCCCAGGCGGCGGTCCCCTGGCTCGCCCACGGCGCTCGGCCCAGCTCGAAGCCCCACCGGCTCTCTCACGGCGCTCGGCCCAGCTTGAAGCTCTAGGCGGCGGTCCTCCGGTTCTCCCACGGCGCTCGGCCCAGCTCGAAGCTCCAGGTGGCGTTCACGGCTCTTGGCCCACTCGCGGCGCTCGGTCCAGCTCGAAGCTCCAGGTGGCGTTCACGGCTCTTGGCCCACTCGCGGCGCTCGGTCCAGCTCGAAGCTCCAGTGGCGTTCACGGCTCTTGGCCCACTCGCGGCGCTCGGCTCGAAGCTCCAGGTGGAGTTCACGGCTCTTGGCCCACTTGCGGCGCTCGGTCCAGCTCGAAGCCCCAGGTGGCGTTCACGGCTCTTGGCCCACTCGCGGCGCTCGGTCCAGCTCGAAGCTCCAGGTGGCGTTCACGGCTCTTGGCCCACTCGCGGCGTTCGGTCCAGCTCGAAGCTCCAGGCAGCGTTAACGGCTCTCGACCCACGTGTCGCTTATGACATTTAGCTCTACGTGTCATCCCTGAAATTCTCACTGCCCGTCGGAGATTTCTTACTGCAACATTCCTTGTGACACACAAGAAGTTGTCAGTATTCTGTTCAAGCTCTGATAAGCGTCATTACTTGCGCTAATATTGTTTTTGCCGCTGAAAAACAGCCTGTCGTGTGTCCCCAACCGCACCTGAACATAACATCAATTAGCTGAGATAAGTTCCCTTTCAGTCAAGTTCTCTCGTCAAGTTCTCTCGGTGCAACATACTTGCTATGGGAATTGCGCCCCAGTGCAATTACCTAAGGGAATACATTCACGCCTTTACGGCTAGAGCGTCAGCGTCGCGCGAGAGGCCCCGCCCTCAGGGTATTTAAGCGGCTGACGCCCATCCATCTTTCTCTTTTTTTCCCTTCACCTCGCTTAACACCTGAACGTCGTGGGACTTCTCTGTTGTCGCATCGCTCGACTGAGGTGAGCTTGCTCCCTACACTGAGCGTACAGAGAAATTTTCCTGCGTACTTCTGGGCTGGCGAAAGCTAGTCCAACGTTTTTCTACTTACCTCAAAGTTTTCTTCTCTTTCCGCAGCTGCTTCGCTCGATGGCGCTAACTGCGTCACAACCTCCTGCTAATCTTTAGCAGGCTAACCAGCGAAAGCAAGACAACAAAGAAGACGGCTTCAAACAAAAGGAAACTAGGACCAACTTCTAATCTTCTCATCTCCGGACACGGCTCCCAAGAAGGGAAAACGGAGGACAAAGAAGAAAAAAACAAAGACGAGTCCTCGCTCGCACCCATGCCCCAGTGGATGCGGATACTCCCTCTCGGCGACGGACACCCACGAGGCCTGTCTTGTCTGCCTAGGGATTCTGCACATGAGGAAAGCGCTAGAATTCCCCAACTCTTGTTCCCAATGCCGTCGAATGTCGACGGTAGTGAGGAAACGCCGCGCGGCCGCGCTGGCCAAATCGACGAATGCTTCAAAACGCAGTGGAGTGAAAATACAGTTTTTAGGTTGACCTGTGTTTCTCTGACATTTATTTAATGCAGTATCTGTATTTTTAAATCAATGGCTTTTTTAAGAGCTTTTCACGCTCACAAACCCTTCAGCTTAATGGTGTCTCTTCACCTGAGCTCTCCCCCATGCAGGGAGGTAGTCTATGCCCTGGGCGACCCCCACCCCCCCCTCCACCCCCGTCTTCTCCTCCATCCCTCCTTCCTTTTCCCACCCATTACATTCCCCACCCCTCCTTCTAACATCCCTAGCATCTGCACCGGGCGATGGCTCGACGGCACCTCTTCCCTGCTCGCCACTCCCCCTCCCTGGCAGACTACCAACCTGCATCGGGGACGTGGGCTGCCTCCTCAGCGGGTGAGTCCAAACTCCCTGGCACAAGGTAGTTCAGGAGAGGTAACCAAGGAGAGGCCATCCCACAAACAACAGCACTGTTTACATGGGTTTTTACAGGGAGCAACCATGATTGTATTGAATTTAAAGCTAAATATGTGGCGTGGCCTTATTTTATCACTGTGACGTGGTTTGACCCCTCCTTGTGTTAGCACTCCTACACTTTGCAGTTGCGAAGCTGTATCGTGGTTATAGTCGAGGCGTGTGTCTTCCTGAAGTCACTCCGTAAAATCGACCTCTTTGTTCTGTCATTGTCTTTGTTCGTAGTGTGGTACCGCAGGAAGAACGACCTGTACGCTGTGAGGAGGCGTCTGCAGAGCCCAGAGTACAAGCTGAGCAAGA
>JBBPBX010024493.1:0-19112 GCA_038048925.1 Garcialebias charrua
TGCTAAATTTCAGCACGTTTTTATTTACTAATCTCAACTGTTTCTCAGCAAGTTCTTCTGCAATAAGCATTCACACAGCATTTTTGTATGAAATGAAGTTTTTCTAGTTGTATCTTGTCAAAGTCTTTTAAACGGGACATCTAAATACAAGTATTTATCAAACGAAACACGAGGAGCATAAAAGTCAGGACTGAAGCTTTCAGATAAAGTTTAGACATCTGCTGTTCTTCCCAAAGTTTTGTTTTTCTGTCTTTTTCTTCAGTCTGGTGTTTATCCTCCCTGATGCTATCTCCATCTTTTTTTTTTTTTTTTGGGTCTCATTTTCCTCTTCAGCTAGCACTAACTCCTTTTCCCATCTGCCCTCGTTCCACAACAAGTGTCTTATATTTCCAATGATGATTTAGCTCATAAATCTTGATAAAGCCACTGGCTGTTCCGTTTCAGTGGAACAAGAAACCCTTGCAGGAGCAGGAGGACACTGAAGATGAGTTATGGCTCTTCTTCATAAATTTGTCCAGTTTTTCAGTTTTTTTTTACTCTGCCTCTGAGACAAACCACTTACTGTACTGTGTATTCAGCAAACAGTTTTTAATACAACCCACTGAAAAAAATCTGTCCAGGTAATGATATATCACCTCAACAGTTGTCCTTTACACTTTTGACTTTATTATTTCATTTAACTACAGCTGTAGTAATTCCAGTCGTATGGATATAAAAGATGTAAAGTAAAAAAGAAAACAGGTAGCACAGTGGCTCAGTTGGTAGAGCTGTTGCCTCTCAGCAAGTGGGTCGCTGGATCAAACCCTGGCCAGGGGGTCTTTCTGGGTGGAGTTTGTATGTTCTCTTCGTGCATGCATGGATTTTCTCCGGTTACTCCAGTTTTCTCCCACAGACCAAAAACATGCATGTTAGACTGATTGGTAACTCTCATTGTCCCTAGATGTGAGTGAGAGGGTGAATGGCTGTTTGTCTCATTTGTCTCTATGTGTCCCTGTGATGGACCCAGGGTGTCCCCTGCCTTTCACACAGGGACATGAACACCAGTGATCCCCGTGACCAGAAAAGGAAGAAGCAGGTAAAGATAATGGATAGATGGAAATAAACACACACAAGACAAAAAACAAGAAGTTAAACATTTAGCTGTGTGTGGACAGGAAACATGGTGAAAAATCTGCAGCAGATTGGTGACAAGGCAATACTCAGTGGAGGGAGATTCATGGTCAGTTCACAAAGTTGGAAGATCTAATAAAAGTTGAGGGTATGATAGAAAAGAGATGTTCCACTTTTGTGAAGGCAAACATCCTGAGTGTCTGGAAGCCTGTTTCTGTTAATGAAAAGACATAAAACGTCCAACCTGGACCTGCCGTTCTGAATTTGTTCCCCTTTTTGTCCTCTCTAACCCAGCCAGTCAAAGCAGATGACCGCTGGTCCTGAGCCTGGTTCTGCTGGAGGTTTCTTCCTGTTAAAAGGGAGTTTTTCCTTTCCACTGTTGCCTTTGTGTTTGCTCAGGATGGGTGACTGTGGCAAACTGAAGATTCAACACAATCTGCTGTTTCCTTACATAGATAACTTTTACTTATTGTCTTTTTTAATGTACGTGAATGTTTCTGTTCAGTGCCCTGAGACCAATTCTGTTGGGACTTGGTGCTAAATAAATAAATAAACCCAACTCAACTGATTTAAAAAACAATGAAGTAGCACCTCATTTGCACATCTACTAACACTATCTGCTATATAAACCCCAACAACAACAATTTGTGTTTTTTGGCTTTATTCTGATCCGTTCGGCATTTAACCAGTTATTGTCTAGATAGAAGGAGGCTAAAAACTGTATGAAAGGGATTACAGGCCTTACTCTAGGACCCACGGTGGGGAAATGATGGTGGAGGCAGTTGTGGACGCTTAGAATTTCTCACCCAAATTTTTGTTGTAATGATGGGGATTCAAACTTGGGACCTCTTGCTCACAGGCCTTCTCTAACCTCTGCCCAGTAAGTCAAACATGTTATACTGTAGTTTTACCAAATATTTAACATTAATTTTTGGGGACTGCCTAGAAAGGCAGCCATTGTTATCCACCTGAAAAGGGTCTTGCTCTTCGATCAACTTAAAAGTCATAGTGCCTAGCCAGTTGTTTTGATGTAACATTTGAGGGGGTACACATTGCAGTTCTGGCCACATTAAAGTTGATAGAAGAGCAAGATTATTTTCAGGCGGATGATGCCTTTCTAGGCTGTCCATAATGAAGATGACACAAACTTTTAAAATACTCACTCTGACTGAACTCACTGACCTCTAAAATTAAGGTGGTCATACATTAATAATTGTTTGAATTTAACTTTGTTGTTTGTTTATGACATTTTATTTTATTTTGTAGTTGAGCTGTCTAATAATTTAATTTATTCACAACAATTTCATGTAGTTTGTCATAGAAATTTATGCTAAAATGACAATTGGATAAAAAGCATGTTTTAAAGTGTAATTTGATTATAGTATGGACTAATTTTTAGTTAAAATTACTTTACTTCTTGTTGTTTATTGTTTATTTATTTATTTGCATACATTCTGAATTTGAATGCACTTTTATTTTGAAGGCTTTGCCCTTTCAAACAAAACTTTGTGGAAATCTACGTTTTGTATTTAAATTAACAGCAATGGCCAAACTTTTTTTTTTCTTTTTTTTTTTTTAGCTATGGACCGGATCTTCACGAGTTAATCAATAGAAATAAATGTTTTTTATTTTCTGCCTCAGATCCTTTGTGTGTGTTTCACATCCGTCCACAAGAATCTTAAAATAGTGATGACCAAATGCCAAACTCAGGGCTTGACGTCAAAGTTGATGTGCACTTCTTCTAAAAACAGTGTACATTATTATCATAATTATCAGACCAAAATACAATCTTGTGCAGAGAATCGCAGCTGATTCATCCAAACCTCGATGCCAGTCTTCATGGTAAATTCTTAAAGCTTGCAATTTATGCATTTAAACCTAGTCTAACCTGTACTACATTTATTTACAAGTAAAATGATATATAACTGGTTTTTATTTCTACTGTAATCAAATATTGCGGGTATGTTCTCAAATAATGTTAGTGCAGAAGACTCAACAATTCATTCATTCATTCATTCAACCTTTATTTATACAGGCTAGCCTCGTTGAGTCACGGGGACTCATTTACAAGAGGGACCTGTCTCACTCACACCAAACAACCATCCACTCTCACACTCACACCTAGGGTCAATTTAGAGTCACCAATCAGCCTAACAAGCATGTTTTTGGTCTGTGGGAGGAAACCGGAGTACCCGGAGGAAACCCACGCATGCACGGGGAGAACATGCAAACTCCACCCAGAAAGGCCCCGGACCGGGATTTGAACCGGCAACCTTCTCGCTGAGAGGCAGCAGCTCTACCAGTTGTGCCACCGTGCTGCCCAAACAATGACTTCTGTCATGGCAGTTCCCTTATCAGTCAGTACACTCGGTGCAACACATTGACTATGGGAATTGCGCCGCAGCGCGGTTCACCTGAAGTAATACAATCACGCCTTTTCTAAAGGCAGGTGGGCGTCAGCGTCAGAAATGAGGCCCCACCCTCTTTGCATAAAAGGGGCTGATGCCCCACCTTCATTCTCTTTTGCCCTTCACCTCGCTTCACACCTGAACTTCGCAGGACTCTCTGTGACTGGATCGCTCGATTGGAGGTGAGCTCACTCCCTGCCCTGAGCGTTACAGAGAAACTTTCCTGTGAGCACTGGAATTAGCGGAGGCTAACCCAGTGCCGTCTACCTAAAATTTCAAGTTTTTCTGCTCTTTTCGCAGCTCAGCTATGAGACGAAATTAGCTGTGCCACGCTACCTGCATAGCTAACGGCTGCGGATAGCTACCAAGAGCAGTTCGTTATGAGGACTTCTTCGCAACGGTTAGTGGACGGCTAACTGGCTACAACTCAACGTCTCCTCAGCCATGGCTCCAGAGAAATGCAAGAGAAAGTCAAAGAACTCCAACAAGAACAGCAGGCCAGCGAGCCCCGGCTCCCAAACCTGCCCCAGCGGATGTGGTTATTCCCTCTCAGCAACGGACATCCACGAGGCCTGTCCCATCTGCTTAGGGATGCTACATGCAAAAACTGCTTTGGACTCCCCCAAATCCTGCCCTCACTGCAACCTGTTGCGTGAGGCCGAGAGACGGAGGCGCATGGACTTTGTGGTCAAAGCCATGGGCGGCTCCACTACGGCACGGGAACCGCTCCTCGACGAAGCGCTCACTCCCACGGCGGAGCTTGAGGCCGTCGACTTGGAAGACAGTGGTCAAGTCGACTGGGGAGGAAACATGGACATGGTGCCCCCCCTGGGGGACTCCACTGTCGAGTTCGGCACGAGGGACTTGTTACGAGCAGATGAGCTCTCGCTAACAGCCTCGGGCGAAATAACCGACGACGAAGCCGACAACAAGGACGACAGAGAATACGAGGACTTCTTCCAGATCCCCGCGGCAGGTCAACCAGAGACTGATGTGTCTGTCCCAGCTCTGTTCGAGCTGAGTCGCAGAGCAGCGGACATGTTACGGATAACTTGGCCAGAACCCCCACCTCGACGACAGGTAACGAGGTTGGCGGGGAATTTCTTCTTCGCCAAGCAGCAGTCAGCCACGAGGCATAGGATGCCTATTTTTCCCGACTTCCAGACGGAGCTGACTCGCACCTGGGTTGAACCCAGGGCTCCACTGACTTTGCCTCTCTCCCAGTTCCTGGACGTGGCCGGAATGGAGGCAGCTGGCATGGCCAACATCTCTCAGATGGAGGACACCTTGGCGGAGCATTTAGCCCCCAGAACTTCGGGCTCCAAACCAACTCTGCCTAGCAAGGCCTGCCACGTGTCAGCCTCTCAGCTCAAAAAGTTGAGACTTTTGACCCTAACCCTAACCCGAGCTCAGGGCCTCGCGGTCCGCGCCATGAACGCTTCAGCCATGATGCAGGCATACTTGGCGGAAAAACTACAGGAGCTCCAGCAGACCTCCAACAAAAAGAAGGCGGCCAACATTCTCAAAGAGGCCCGTAAGGCAACAGACTTTGCCCTTCGCCTTATGGGGACAGCCGCCATCGCTCAGGGGAGAAGTATGGCCGAGATTGTCCTTGCTCACCGCCACCTGTGGCTAACGCTGACAGACCTGCCAGAGGTCCAACGGAACCCGTTCCTCCATCATCCCATTGAGCCAACGGGGCTTTTCGACGGTGCTCTCGAGAGAATACAGAGCAGGCTGGAACAGAGAAGGAAACAGGCCGAGGCCTTGCATGAGGGGATGCCCAGAAAGCAATTTGTGCAACCCAGAGACGCTAGCGGACACAGGGCCGCACAACCTCGCCACCACTCTGCCTCACGCCGCCCCCCACAGAAACGTCCGGCGCTTGACGGAGAACAGCGGCCCAAGTTTGCCGCAGGACCGTCCCAGGCTTGCCAAGCCTGGGCACGGCACAGATTCGTCCCACGACAGGCAGGCCCACGAGGTCTTCCTCAACGAACAGCGACCAAAAACAGAAGCCGTCCTGATACAGGGCCACTTCGCCACTTTTTAGGTATTCCCGCCCATGTGGAAACAAGGGAAACCAAACTGTTTAAGCCAGAGTTTATGTGTAAAAAAACACGTTTATCTGGTGTGAATTATGTGTGCACAAAAAAATCACTCAAATGTTGGTGTAATAAAGACATGTTCTTTTAAGCACAGCAATAAAGTCTCAAAAGCACATGATGTCCTGTGTGTCGACTCAAAAAAAAAAAGCACCTTTTTTATGCAAACGTGTCAGATAAAAGGGGGGGGGCAGAATTCACACCTGGCCACCTCAACCCTCATGAGACACGAATTGTCAGGGCAGACAATGAGCTCCCGCTGGCAGCCACAGGTCTGTCAACACCAGACAGAGACTCAGGCGTCCACGGAGGGACAGGGAAGTCCGCCAAAGGGCAAACGAGAGGGGGGCCATTCACCCCCCTCCCATCCCCTTGACACACAAACATCATACAAAACACATGCCTTCCAGACTAACCGTACATGCGGGCGCCTGGGAGGCATGCAAACCGAGCACATGGGTCATGTCCACTGTCACCCTTGGTCTACGGCTGCTGTTCCACAAGCGGCCACCTCCTTTCACGGGGGTGCTGTCGTCTTCCATAAGCCTAGACCGTGCGCATGTCTTAACACTAGGAATACCAAACACATGTACTTGTACATATTTTACATATAGCTCCCATGGGAGACTGTAAAATGACAGATTGAGGAATTTGCATTCCATTAGGTTTGTGTGACCCCCTGGGGCTGAAGTCTTTTGTGTGCTCAAAACATCCCCCCAGTAGCCAAAACAAAACATCTCCCCATATTCCAACAACAACATTCCTTCTGCAGGTTCAAAGTGCAGCTTTTTACAACACAGACCAAACTTTTGGAGATGTTGATGACTCTTTGCAAATGTCAACGCTAGAAACTTCAGTTTATTTTATAGATATACGTTTTATACTTTTTATACTACTATGCAAAAACTCAGGACAGTATTACACTTTTATTATTTCATTTTATGCTTATGTTCATTGGGTGTTTGGTGTTTTAGGGGTGTTTGGTGTTTCAGTGTTGGTGTAAATTTTCATACTTTTATACTATTATGAAAAAACTCAGGACAGTGTTACACTTTTTTACTATTTTACTATTTTATGCTTATGTTTATTAAATGTTTTAGTGTTTAGTGTTTAGATGGTTACTGTTGCACCGAGGGACTGAGAGAAACGCAATTTCGGTCCTGTGTATGTCCTGTACATACAGGTAGTCCCCGATTTACGAGCGAGATCCGTTACAACGAGGCGCTCGTAAACTGGAAATCTCGTAATTTGGAACGGCCGCCACGCTTCTCGTAAGTCCGGAATTTCGCTCGTAAATTGGAACGGTTTTGCTAGCGCGACTACGAACACTCGTTTTTCATCGAAAAACTGCTTATGAGTGCATAAAAATGATCGGAAACGTGTGTCCACATGTTTAGCTAACGAACTGTGGTGAAAAAACACAGGAAAACTCAGTATTTTTTGCGTTTTTTCCAATAATTCGCCAGCTCGTAAGTCNAGCTATTGTCTGCATGCATCTGGCCTCATTAGGAATGTGCCCTCTACAGATATGGATCAACAAACAATGGCAACCTACCCCCCCTCGACGAACAAAGGGGATACTGATTGGCCCAGAGTGCATGAAGGCTCTGGAGCCATGGAAGGTCCCCACATTGTTCAACAAAGGCGTCACACTGGGGAGAATGATGTCACGAGTCATGGTCACCACGGACGTGTCAAAAACTGGATGGGAAGGTCTCTGCAGAAACCAGTATGCCCAAGGGGTCTGAAAACAGCAGGAGGCCAAACTCCACATAAACGTCCTGGAACTCAGAGCAATGTTTTTGTCTCTGATCTCTGGAGATGATTGTGGACTTCAGAAGGAACAAACACACCCACACCCCACTGTATATAGGTGGATCTGCGGTGGAGGTGGTCTCCAGCTACAAGTACCTGGGTGTACACTTGAACGATAACCTCAGCTGGAGCAATAACACCACCAGCCTGATCAAGAAAGGTCATCAGAGACTCTACTTCCTCAGACGGCTGAGACGAGCCGGTCTGAGAAGCTCAGTCCTCACCTCGTTCTACAGGTGTGCAGTGGAGAGCGTCCTGTGCTCCAGCATCAACGTGTGGCATGGAGGCTGCACAGTTGCAGAGAGGAAAGCTCTACAAAGAGTGGTGAAGGCTGNTGTGTCTCAATTCAGGGGCTGCATCCTCATGAGTGCGCATTTGTCGGCCGCATACGTCATTGCCCCGCGCGGAGGACTGTCCCAATTCGAAGACTCCTCCTCATGCGGCCGAGGAATGCGGCCTACTTCCTGCCGAAATCGAAGGATGCATCCGTGGAACCTTCAAGACGGAGGCTATCCCAGAATTCATAGCGCCAGCAGAGATTTCGCGGGGGGGGTGGGACTTTCTGCGTGCAGGGTCGGGGCTGCTGCGTGTTGTTGAGTCATCAGCTCGTTCTGACAACAACCTCAGCGCGAATATTCATTCAACCTTTATTTAGTCATCTCAAACAACCTCAGCTCGAATATATCTCATTAAAATTTTACTACAGAAATGACTAAAAAAAAGTGTTAGCTGAATATACAGTATATTAGTGTTTCTGAGTTTACTGTTTTTGAAGAATTGATTACAAATCAGATTATTTTACACGTGCGTAGCAAGGATTTTCTGAGGGGCAATCTTTTAAAACCCAGAGTGGACCTACAAAATGCAAGTTGTCCAGTAGCTCAATTGGTTAATCAACCTGCGGTTGGCGCAGAGATACTTTTCTCGAAGCTGGTTCGAATCTCACTCGGTACGGTTAAAACTTATTTTACGTTTGTCTTTTATTGGATAAAAAAAAAAGGAGTTTCACAAACTCCTTCCTTTTAATCTCAGTCCTCATTTTTTTATCCAATAAAAGACAAACGTAAAATAAGTTTTAACCGTACCGAGTGAGATTCGAACCAGCTTCGAGAAAAGTATCTCTGCGCCAACCGCAGGTTGATTAACCAATTGAGCTACTGGACAACTTGCTTTTCGTAGGTCCACTCTGGGTTTTAACAGATCGCCCCTTATAAGCTGATTTGTAATCAGTTCTTAACAAACAGTAAACTCAGAAACACTAATATATATACATGTATTCAGCTAACTAATATATTTTAGCGGCGTCCCTTCTCTTTCCACACACACCAAGCGCGCACACAAGAACTTCCCACCCACTTCAAGAGAACGCCCCACCCACTTCAAGGCCGGCAAACCTGAAGGCTAGACCGTCCCATTTCAGCAGTTTCGCTCAGCCCACCCGGTCTTGTGAGTGCGTGGCCTACTCGGCCTAGCTAGGCTGGGTCCTCATGAGGACGCAGCCCCTGAATTGAGACGCAGCCAGAGTCTCTGAAACATTTTTACAGGAAGGGGTTGGTTGCACAACATGTCCTGATAAAATCAGACAACAGGATGACAGTCTCCGTCATCAACAGAGAAGGCGGGACAAGGTCCCGGCCCCTCCTCAGGTTGACACAGAAACTGCTCACGTGGTGCAGCTCCCAAATATTGTCGCTGAGGGCGACCCACATCCCGGGCTAGCTGAATCACGGGGCAGATGCCCTCTCAAGAGGGCCCCTCCTCCCCTTGGAGTGGCGGCTGAACCCACGTATCGTGGACCAAGTCTAGGCACGATATGGGAGGGCCGACGCAGATCTGTTTGCCTACAGCAACAACACGCACTGCCCCCTGTATCATTCGATAAGGGAGGCAGATGTACCGCCTCGGACAGATGCCCTGACGTACAGCTGGCCCGCGGGGAGGCTGTATTACGCGTTTCCACCTGTTCCTTTGATTCAGGCAACACTGGAACACGTACACCAGGGGGCTCTCTCATTAATACTGATAGCCCCCAGGTAGCCGCAGAAAGCATGGTTCCCAGAGCTGATTTCACTGCTGGAGGGGACACCATGGCAGCTGCCCCCCCTCCCCACAGGGACCTGCTGACCCAGGCCCACGGGCAAATCCTTCACCCACGTCCAGAACTATGGCAGCTCTGGGCCTGGCCGCTGAAAGGAACTGGCTAATGGCCTCAGGACTACCCAGTAATGTTGTAAACACAATACAGGGAGCGAGAGCACAGTCTACTCAGACTCTCTACGCTCGCAAGTGGCGTGTTTTGAGGCTTGGTGTCTGGAGAGGATTATTGTTTCATATTCCTGTGACTTAATCCAGCTTCTCACCTTCCTATAGGACTTGCTGGAGAAGGGCTGCTCTTTCTCCACCATTAAGGTCTTTTTGTCAGCCATCTCGACATGCCACGAGGGCTGGGGAGGTAAACCACCTGGTGCCCACCCTCTCATGATGCGATTCATGAAGGGCGTGATGAGGAAGAAACCTCCAAGTAGGACTTTGGCCCCTCAGTGGGACCTACAGTTAGTCCTGGATGCTTTGTGTGAGCCTCCATTTGAGCCTTTTAGCAGCATTAAGATAGATTTATTATCTTATAAAACTGCATTGCTCTTAGCTCTGTGCTCAGCAAAATGCGTGGGTGACCTCCATGCATTATCTGTGCATCTAATGTGTACCAGGTTTGCCCCAGACCGGTCAAAGGTCAGCCTGCGTCCAAACCCCGCATATGTGCCAAAAGTACCAACTTTATACCTAAGAAGTCTGGACTTTGAGCTGTCAACCTTTCCTCCTCCCCCTGTTCCAACTGGAGAACAGAGGCTGCTGAACGCGCTCTGCCCTGTTAGGGCCCTGAGCACCTACATGGAAAGAACCAACAGCTGGTGAAAAACAAACCAATTGCTTGTGTGTTTTACTACTGCTGCAGGCAGGGTCCTGTCAAAACAACACCTCTCACACTGGGTCATTAAAGACTGAGCTGAATACAGCTTCTCAGACTGAGGAAGTCTTTCGGACGAAAGACAAAACGTTTCTACAGTTTTTTTTTTTGCTTTGTTTTGTTTTGTTTTTTGAAAGTCCAGAGGACCAGACTTAGCTTTTTTAGATCTTTGCTATAATTTTCAGCAAACAAATAAATAATTGTTTTTACCGTGTTTTTGAAGCTGAGCTTCACCCTCGGCTCCGTGAGCACCTCAGTGTTTACGTTTCTGTCATGCCTGATGTCAGGTTTCACAGCCGCATAGACCAGATGTCTTTTTTTTCAATCACTCCCCGAGACGCATAGAGGAAATAAAATTAAATTACAGTACTACAGAAAATGACAAAAAAAAGTAACGCACAGTACAGGTGGTCCCCGATTTACGAGCACATCGACTTACGAGGCTCCGAATTTACGAGCTATCATATTTAATAAAAATATGATAAAAAAAAAAGTTCTTAATTTCATGTGTACAGCACTTTGTTGCAGCTGTGGTTGTTTTAAATGGCTTTATAAATAAGTACAGTGCATAATTTTTAATTTTTAAGCCGATTTACAAAGTTTTGCAGTAGTTTCTGATAGTTTCTGCCAGTTTTCGGCAGTCAGTCAGTTTTCGGCAGTACCCATGAGTTGAACCTTAGCCAGTTAGCTCCAGTCTCGTATAGCTCCAGCCGACAGCCGGCTTTGTCCGAATCCGATCAGAGGTTCCTGCGCTCGGATACATGATCTGGAGCTGAACGGTGGTTTTGTGGGAATGGATGGATGAAGCAAAACTACGCTGTTGACCGCGTGAAGCAGCAGACAGCCAGCCGGACCGGATTAGCAACGAGCTAACATTAGTCAGTTAGCTCCAGTCTCGTAGCTCCAGCCGACAGCCGGCTTTGTCCAAATCCGATCATAGGTTCCTACGCTCGGATACATGATCTGGAGCTGAACAGTGGTTTTGTGGAAGAACGGATGGGCGAAGCAAAACGACGCTGATGACTGCATGAAGCAGCAGACAGCCAGCCGGACCAGATTAGCAACAAGCTAACATTAGCCAGTTAGCTCCAGTCTTGTAGCTCTAGCCGACAGCAGGCTTTGTGCGATCAGAGGTTCCTGGAGCTCGCTTCGATGTCCGCCTGGCAACCTAAGATATCGAGTGACACCGAGCTAACTTGGAGAAACAAAGCCGACAGCCTTTGTGGAGGGGCTAACAGGCTAACGAGTGCAGCTAATGGCAGTGGCTAACAACAGCTAACGCGCTCAGATGGTTTTGGATGGACGGACACCGCGGAGAAACGGCTTTCGGTAATCTAAAAAAGCTAAGTCTGGTCCTCTGGACATTCATAAAATAAAACAAAACAAAGCAACAAAAAAAAGTAGAAATGTTTCGTCTTTCGTCCGAAAGACTTCTTCAGTCTGAGAAGCTGTATTCGGTTCTCGGTAAGTTATTAAATAATTTTCTGGCTCCAAATGTATGAAGTTAACATACTAACAGTCCTTCCTGTAAACAGTTTGGACTGCGTAAAGCTTCAGGAAGCTGTGGAGCTCGGACATAACGCAGCGGAGCTAACGCGGCGGAGCTAACAGGCAAACAGGCGAGAGAAGCTGCAGCTCAAAGTAAGAAATTAATTTTTTATGTACTGTAAGTGCTTTTAAAATGTTTTAAAATGTTAGGATAGGCGAAGTGCTTGGTAACTGTTCATTACCGCACATGTACGTGTATCAGTGGCGGCTCCTGCGGTATAAAAGGTAGTCCCCGATTTACGAGATTTTCGTCTTACGAGATAGTCGTAGTAACGGAACTCGCTCGTAAGTGGGGACCACCTGTAATTCGGGTAAGTAACTTTAATCTGATTATTGGATTTTGAAATAGCAACGCGTTCGACTACTCGTTACTGAAAAAAGTGGTCCGACCAGAGTAACGCGTTACTTTGTACTGACATCACTGCTCAACACGGTGTTTTGTTTGTTTGAAAACATGTAAAATTATTAACGACTCAGAACTTCTTGAGTAAATACTCTCAGGGAAATATTGTTGCTTAGTTCATATTAAAGAACTATAGATCCTGTCTAACTGTGAACGCTATAGGAAACACCTTGTAGCTGCTGCTTTTCTTCTCTCCACTGACTACGGTGACATCATTTACATGAAAGCACCCTGCAGATGTTGGACAGTGTCTATCACAGTGCACTAAGATTGATAACTGGCTGTAACTACCGTACCCGTCACTGCACCCTGTTAACTGGTCATCATTAACTTCATGGAAACTCCCACACTAGTACATTTTCATCTTTAAATCACTTCTTGGTCTGCTGCCTTCTTGTATCTCCTCCTATGTCACTCCGTGAGTGCAGCTACAGCGTGCGCCCTCAAGACATCATCATCTGCTTTTATGATTGTCTATTGTTGTCTGTACCTCAGCTGCGTTCGTTGTTTAAAACAGGTCTCTCTTGTAACTGAGTCCTTGTGGCTCATAGAGACACACCTGTATAGATAAAGGTTGAATGACTATTTTTGAAAGAAAAAAAATATATATACATGATTGTGTTTTTTTTTATCTCCTTTGTGTGGTTTGTTCCTGTTCTCCTCAGTGTTTCTCCCTCACGTAATCAACTCCTCCTCTGCCACCTGTTGTCCTGCCCCAGGTGTTTGTGTTTGCCTCCTCGTTAGTATTCTGCATTTTTTGTTATTGTTCCCCTGTGTGAGGGTTGTCCTCTCTAGCATCATGTCCTTGCCGAGCTAAAACAGTAGCTAAGGCTTTCCAGTTACTACAATCCGCTTTTGACATCATCCAGTCAGATTTGTTCCGTCTCAAACTTGTCCTAAATGCTGATAAAACAAAAGGGATGTTTTTTTCAAATAGGAAGGCGGTTCCAGCAGATCCTCCTCTGATTTTATCTTCAAATGGTGTCCCTATTGAGTTTGTTGATTCCTATAAATATCTGGGTATCCTGATCGATTCACATCTCTCTTTTAAACTCCACGTGGAAAACCTAGTGAAGAAATTGAAAGTTAAACTGGGTTTCTTTTTCAGAAACAGATCATGTCTAACACTGAATGTTAGGAAACGCCTTGTATCTGTGACTTTCCTTCCCTCCATTGATTACGGTGACATTCTCTACATGAATGCTCCTACAAGCACCCTGCGGATGTTGGATGTGGTCTATCATGGTGCACTAAGATTCATAACTGGTTGTGATTATCGTACCCACCACTGCACCCTGTATTCACTGGTTAACTGGACATCATTAACCTCACGCAGACTCTTCCACTGGTACATCTTCATCTTTAAATCACTTCTTGGTCTGCTGCCCTCATACATCTCCTCCTACATGTCTTTGCGTGAGTGCAGCTACAGTGTGCGCTCTCAGGACATGATTACCTGCAGTGTTCCGTCAGTGAGGACTGAACTTGGAAAAAGGGCCTTCTCCTACTCTGCTCCTGCTTCATGGAATATCTTACAAAAAGATCTGAAGCTCTCGACCTTGACTTCTCTAAATGGTTTTCAGAATCTGTTGGAATCCTGGCAAAAACCAATGCAGATTTGTTCCTGTCTTTGATTTTATACGTCTACCTTATAATGTTTTGCTAGTTTTTTGATACTTTGTTAAAAAAGAAAAAAAAAATCTTTTGTTTTTTTCTCTCTTTTTGTTTTCTATTGTTTATTGTTTGTTTGTTTATTGTTTAATGAAATTCTATCACTGCTGTTCATTGTTCTTTAGTTTTAGCAGGTCGCTTTCGTAAATGAGCCCATGAGGTTCAAAAGATTTACCTGACTAAATAAAGGTTGAATGAAAAAAAAAAAAGTCCTGCTTCCCCCTGAGACTTCTTGTGAGTTGTTAGTCTGTTAGTTTTTGTTGCCACATCAGCCTTTTGTTTTTGTTTAGTAAATTGACTCTTTTATTTTCCCCTCAAGTTATCTGCCTCTGTCTGCACTTTGGGTTTGCTTATCAGCAGAACATGACATATATGACATGGTATATGTCACATTATTTTACATTATTAGTGTTTAGTGTATATCTTAGATCCTTATATGCTGATTTTTTATAGTTTATATTTTTGCTATTGTTGGTTGTAGCTGGGACCCAGTGTGCACAATTTCCACCCCATGTTGTCATTCATCACATGTGAATGACAACAAAGAACCTTGAGCCTATATATNAGTAAATACTCTCAGGGAAATATTGTTGCTTAGTTCATATTAAAGAACTATAGATCCTGTCTAACTGTGAACGCTATCCACAGTATTCCTGAGGGTGTCACTGTATTTGCGAATGTGCATTGAACTTCCTGTCCGACACCGGAAGTGCCTTATTCCATAGGCGGAGTATGGATCGCGGGTGTTTTTGAAAGTTATTTTCATTCATTTTATCGGAGCAAACACAGCTTTTGTTTAAACGGAACGTTTACTGAAATGTCCTACCGGGGTTCAGGTACCTGCTGTGCTGTTCGCGGCTGCACCAACAACCGGACCAAGCTAAATCTTTGGCTAAAACAACAGTGTTTTCAACACGGACCCAAAACAAAGAAAGAGTGTTCCTGCATCCTTCTCTATGGCTGTGTCTGTGCGATCAGGTAACATCTGTAATTTCTTTTTATTCAGGGAGGGTTTATTAATGAGAGTTTTGGATGATTTACTGTCTTAAAACGATATATGTCAGGCGCGACCGGTACTTTTAGCCGAGATAGCTACTAACAAACCTTAGCCGAGAGGCCGGAGCAAACGCGTTCGCTATGTATGTATTTTTAAATTATGTCAGCGCGATCAGGTCACATATGTTATTTCTTTTTATTCGGGGAGGGATATTAATGAGCGTTTTGGAAGATTTACTGTCTTAAAACGATAGATCTCAGATGCTCCCGGTATTTTTAGCCGGGATAGCTGCTAACAAACCTTAGCCGAGAGGCCGGAGCAAACGCGTTCGCTATGTATGTATTTTTAAATTATGTCAGCGCGATCAGGTCACATATGTTATTTCTTTTTATTCGGGGAGGGATATTAATGAGCGTTTTGGAAGATTTACTGTCTTAAAACGATAGATCTCAGATGCTCCCGGTATTTTTAGCCGGGATAGCTGCTAACAAACCTTAGCCGAGAGGCCGGAGCAAACGCGTTCGCTATGTATGTATTTTTAAATTATGTCAGCGCGATCAGGTCACATATGTTATTTCTTTTTATTCGGGGAGGGATATTAATGAGCGTTTTGGAAGATTTACTGTCTTAAAACGATAGATCTCAGATGCTCCCGGTATTTTTAGCCGGGATAGCTGCTAACAAACCTTAGCCGAGAGGCCGGAGCAAACGCGTTCGCTATGTATGTATTTTTAAATTATGTCAGCGCGATCAGGTCACATCTGTAATTTCTTTTTATTCGGGGAGGGATATTAATGAGATTTTTGGAAGATTTACTGTCTTAAAACGATAGATCTCAGATGCTCCCGGTATTTTTAGCCGGGATAGCTGCTAACAAACCTTAGCCGAGAGGCCGGAGCAAACGCGTTCGCTATTTATGTATTTTTAAATTATGTCTGCGCGATCAGGTAACATCTTTTTATTCGGGGAGGGTTTATTAATGAGAGTTTTGGAAGATTTACTGTCTTAAAACGATAGATCTCAGACGCGACCGTGACTTTTAGCCGAGTTAGCTGCTAATAAACCTTAGCCGAGAGGCCGGAGCAAACGCGTTCGCTATTTATGTAGTTTTAAATTATGTCTGCGCGATCAGGTAACATCTGTAATTTCTTTTTATTTGTCCCTCCTCTTTTAACAAAACGAGTGGTGTTCCCACATTTTTAATGAACGAAAACAACAAAGTTTGGACTGTCTTCAACTGTATTACTCGCATGTAAACAAACGGTGTTTCCGGTCAACCGGAAGTCGTGTGCACATTTCGCGCAAAGCATCATGGGACGTAGGAATACTGTGGATAGGAAACAACTTGTAGCTGCTGCTTTTCTTCTCTCCACTGACTACGGTGACATCATTTACATGAAAGCACCCTGCAGATGTTGGACAGTGTACAGTATATCACAGTGCACTAAGATTCATAACTGGCTGTAACTACTGTACCCGTCACTGCACCCTGTTAACTGGTCATCATTAACTTCACGGAAACTCTCACACTAGTACGTTTTCATCTTTAAATCACTTCTTGGTCTGCTGCCTTCTTGTATCTCCTCCTATGTCACTCCGTGAGTGCAGCTACAGCGTGCGCCCTCAAGACATCATCATCTGCTTTTATGATTGTCTATTGTTGTCTGTACCTCAGCTGCGTTCGTTGTTTAAAACAGGTCTCTCTTGTAACTGAGTCCTCGTGGCTCATAGAGACACACCTGTATAGATAAAGATTGAATGACTATTTTTGAAAGAAAAAAAATATATATACATGATTGTGTTTTTTTTTATCTCCTTTGTGTGGTTTGTTCCTGTTCTCCTCAGTGTTTCTCCCTCGCGTAATCAACTCCTCCTCTGCCACCTGTTGTCCTGCCCCAGGTGTTTGTGTTTGCCTCCTCGTTAGTATTCTGCATTTTTTGTTATTGTTCCCCTGTGTGAGGGTTGTCCTCTCTAGCATCATGTCCTGCTTCCCCCTGAGACTTCTTGTGAGTTGTTAGTCTGTTAGTTTTTGTTGCCACATCAGCCTTTTGTTTTTATTTAGTAAATTGACTCTTTTATTTTCCCCTCAAGTTCTCTGCCTCTGTCTGCACTTTGGGTTTGCTTATCAGCAGAACATGACATATATGACATGGTATATGTCACATTATTTTACATTATTAGTGTTTAGTGTATATCTTAGATCCTTATATGCTGATTTTTTATAGTTTATATTTTTGCTATTGTTGGTTGTAGCTGGGACCCAGTGTGCACAATTTCCACCCCATGTTGTCATTCATCACATGTGAATGACAACAAAGAACCTTGAGCCTTTATCTAAATGTGACCATGAGGCCATTATTATTATTATTATTATTATTATTATTAGACCGTTATTTATACAGATTAGTTCCCATTGAGCCTCAAAGACTCATTTACAAGAGAGACCTGTTACGTACAGCATACAGACAGTTGAGCAAAATAACATGAGGGGGAAGGAAGACAAAAAAAATAAAAAATCATGTCTTACACCATGTACTGGCCGGGAAATAGTGAAAGATGAAGAAA
Source organism: Garcialebias charrua (assembly GCA_038048925.1). Classification (NCBI taxonomy): domain Eukaryota; kingdom Metazoa; phylum Chordata; class Actinopteri; order Cyprinodontiformes; family Rivulidae; genus Garcialebias; species Garcialebias charrua. The sequence goes on from JBBPBX010024493.1 coordinate 17,588, forward strand.
AGAAAAAAGACCTCGCAACATAAAGCTTCAACGTACAATGACATCATAATACATTTATGCGTAGAGATTGACAAAGGCGGTGACTTGTCCATAGACACTCCAGAAAGTTCCAAAGTTCTGATAAGATGGTACAGTGTCTATCATCATCATGATTCTGATAAGGTCACAAATGTCCTTGGGATGGGGGCGGGGGGTGCAGGCAGAAGCTTCTAGTTTACGTATCCTCCAGAAGCAATCTGAGATAAATTGTCCATAAGAACTATGAGACTGTAATTACTGTCTGCTGCAGAAAGGAAAAGTCTGAGCAGTACAGGTAGTCCTCGGGTTACGACGATCTCGAGTTACGAATTTTCGTGGTTATGACGCATCTCCCATTTACTATGAAAAGCTTTATTTGAGTTACGCGGTTTTACGTCTTAAACATCATAACGCAGCGGCGGAAGAATATTGTACTGTATGCGGTGCAGCGGCGGAGGAATACGGCGGAGTACGCCGCTCTGGACCGAGGAGGATGGCGTCACCAGCTTCCCAGTAAGCCATTAAATCTTTTTGCTCTTCATTATGGCTCCCAAACGTATGTGTTTTTTGATAATTATGTAGGGTACTGTGTTAGGATAGGCTAAGTGCTTGGTAATACAGTACTGTACATGTATATGATGCAGTATGTAAGTATGTTCCAACGTACGTCAAAAATCGGTTTACGGCGCCGCGTAGGAACGGATCAACGTCGTAAGTCGAGGAATACCTGTACCATATTTTCTGGAATAAAGGTTGCACCTGAATATAGGTCGCATTGCCCAATTAGTGCCAAAGAATTGGAAAAATCCATATATAGGTCGCACCTGAATATAGGTCGCACCTACGTCAAAATGTGGACCGTGTTTAGCTCTGCTGCAAATGTCTGCCACAGGAGCGCACAGCAAGGCTTTTAACACTAGCAATACCAGTTTTTGTCAAAATGACAATTTTACCTATGCAACCCATGGGATTGTCAAACTGACAAATTGAATTAGCATTTTTAAAGCCATTGGTATGTATATGAGGCCATTCCATTCTGTTGGCGGGGAGGAGGCCTTGGGGCATATTTATATAGTCAGGTAAATCCAGTGGTGGAGAAAATACTCAAACACTGTACTTAAGTAAAAGTGCAAATAAACAGACAAAAATATACTCTAGTAAAAGTAGAAGTACCATATTAATATTTTTACTTAAGTAAAAGTAAATAAGTACTTGCTTTTAAAAATACTTAAAGTATTAAAGTAAAAGTAATTGCTGAATGTATTACCTAATGCAATGGCCTACAATACCATAAAGTGTGTGTACTGTATGTAAATTTTCTGCATTACATAAATATATATATACATAATATATAATACATAATATATAAGTATATATATCTATATATATATACATGTATATATATCTATATATATACATGTATATATATCTATATATATATATATACATATATATATCTATATATATACATATATATATATATATATATATATATACATATATATAT
>JBBPBX010024493.1:27941-39625 GCA_038048925.1 Garcialebias charrua
GTAGCCAAACACAACTTGTAATAACATCATGGGTGTATTACAGCTCTCTAAATTCAAACCCACAAATAAAATAAATAAAAAATGGGAAATTCCCCTCCAAAAGAAAGATTCAGTTTATATCAAATCTGATTCTTTTTTTCTTTTCTTTTTTACATTTTCAGTTTCTTTGCAGAGAAGTACTTTTCACATTATTACATTTTTCAATCCAGAAGCATCCACGCACAAAACTAATCTCAGAGATGACCTTTGCAGCATTTCGGCTCGATTGAATCTAAATCTGATGCTGTTTTTTTTTTTTTTTTTTGATAGACGGAGGATTAAATGTGATATGGATCAAAACACACTTAAAGCTGTGATGCGTGTCTAGTGTGTGCAGAATATACTTTGGTTGACTGAGTCTCGTGGCTTAGCCCCCAAAATACACGAAAACCTAACAAGAAAATTTGTCTCAGTATTGCTGATATACTTGTGTGAAGCCACACCCCTTTTTAACAAGTTGTGTAGAGAAGAAGGCCAATCCTGGTGTCACAAACAAAACAACTCATTGATTCTATAGTTCTTAGCTGCCATGAAGCCGATCGCAGTCCGACAAGACGTCTGCAAACAGCAACAGCAGATCTGTTGCTGGTGTTTGCACTGGATATTTTTGAGCTTGTGTTGAAACATTTGAGCTTGAATTTTGCAGACAGACCTTTGCTTGACTCGCTCCAGGATTGTTGTCACTCTCACACACATTCTTGTAAATGTACTTTTGGGGGACATTGCATTGACTTCCATTCATTTTCTTTAGCCTAACCCTGACTCTTATCCTAAACCTAACCATTACTAGTACGGTATGTGCCTAACCCATTCACAATTCACACTTTAGTCCTAAACCTAACCCCACAACGAGACTTATCCTTATGTGGACTTGGCTTTGGGCCCCATAAGAGCAGTTGGTTCCCACAATGCATGATTTTTTTCGCACACACACACACTGCTTCATGCTATATTGTGATTTCAGTGAGTCCCACACTGCTTCCAGTCTATCTGCTCCCGTCTTCTGAGATGATTGAATAGTTCAGTCTGGCTGTGGACACAGTCTGGGACACAGCAGTTTACAATGCTTTAAATCTTCCAGCTTATTCACATTTTTTACAATAATTTATTTTGTTCATTCCTCTCGCTGTTATTTAGATTGACTAATAAATAAAAAAAGAAATAAAAAAAAAAAAAGGAAGAAGTAGCACTTCTAAAGACCAGAGTTTGAGACGATCACATACAGTTTAGGCAGCATAGAAGAAGAAAGTTGGTTGAACGATCCATCATACAGTAGGTCACTTGAATTAAAGAGAGAAGGAGAGGAGTCTGTGATTGTCAGTCTTTCTGTTTCCAGTCGCACAGCGGATGTAGCTCTTTTTTTTTTTTGCTCTTTACTTTGAATCTCCTTGTTTAATCAGGATCTTTGATTCAGAGGCGTTGATGTGAAGACGGCTGACCGGTCTTCTTCATAGCATCCATCCGTCAGACACGTCACCAAACTGTTCAGCTCGTCACAGTTCATCGTTTAAAAAAAGAGGAAAACACAGCAGGTACGTACACACACAGTGCTGCAAAGCTGCTTCAAGGTACTTTTTTTTTGACATCAGAGGAGTTCATACACACTTAAATTGTTTCTCACAGTTTGTTTTTCCAGCTCTCACACACTCCGCCCTCTGTTATTGCACAGAGAAATCGTGTGGCAACTGTTGTGCAAGTGTCTGAGCGTTCAATCCAGGGCAAGCTCACCGTGCAGCAGGGATGGATTTTGAGGACCTTGTTAGCGTGTGCACTGTCAACGCCGCAGCCTCATGTTTACTCTCTGACGGGTGACATTTCTTCTTTTTTTTTTTTTTTGGCAACGCGTCAAAATTGACTTCTAGAAAGTGACAGATGAGCGAGACGTCCATCCCTGTTGCAGACGACGGCGTCCACGAGGACCGGCTCGGTGGTCGTTAAGAGGGTTCGTGACATAAAAAGGCATCTATACAGTCAAAATTATAGCACGCATTTGCAAAAAAAGCTAACTTCGGTCGCCGTTGCAACAAAAATGCAACCTCCAATATACAAAGAAATGTACAAAATACTTCATTTATAAATAATGATACTAGAAATCAAATCCACAAATATCAATACCATCAAGCGCTGTTAGGTAACAAAACAAACCTATTTCTCCAGATTGTTGCTCTACATCTAAATCACATGGTCGTTAGTTAAAAGACTGAGAATTTTAGTGCAGTGATTGAAGTTCTGTTAGTAAAATATGCACCAGTAGAATGCAAAAAAAATAAAAAACATTGATCGTGTTTTCTTGCATGCATGTGAGCTGTATGTACAGTAAACGAGAGCTGTGAGTGTGTGGAGTGGTTTTCAATGACAGGGGTGTGTGTTAAAATCATCTTAAGTGTGCACGGACTGCCAGTAAAGTGTGCACGTGTATGTGTGTGTGTGTGTGTTTAGTAAGAATGTGAAGGGAGCGTAAAAGTTGTGGCTTGCAGAACATCTGCTGGCCACATTAATGATGGATGTTCACTCCTCTTTTCTCCCCGAGGACTTCCCTCACCTTTAGCCCTCTTCCCCTCTTCCATCTCCTCCATCAACTTTCTCCTTCGTCCCTTCATTGTCTCTCCTCTGTATACCTCATCACTTCCATTCTGGCACTCTTCCCCTCCATTTCTTCCCAATATGTGTGTTATGATTACCTCTGCTCGTACTCCTCCCCATCACTGCTCCTCACTTTTGTTTTTTCCTTCTCCTTCACCTCTCCTATCCTTCCCATCCCTCCATCTTCTCCTTCTCAGCCATAAAACAATAAGTCTTGAATGTCTGTGAGGAGACTGTGCTAATGGAGCCCATTAGGCTGTAATGAAATATACATTACACCATTACAGAGGACAGGGGCCCTGGCTAAAGCACTGCACCGCTCAAATAATAAAACATGTACAATTCAATTTCCTTCTCGGACCGTTTTGAGTGTCTTTCACTGAGTGAGAGGGTGTGTGTGTGTGTGTGTGTGTGTGTGTGTGTTTTTCTTGGACCTACAAACGCAGATGTGGTTTTCGAGAATGTCTGAGTGCTGAGAGCCTTGATGATTTAATAGGGGTTGACCAAATGAACCACACCTTCTTCAACGCCGCCACCCACACATCTGACCAGAATCTGACCACTCAAAACCTAAAGTCCCTCAGCAACCTTTATAGCCCCCCCCCACCCCCAATACCCCTAACACCCCCTATTCTCACTACCCCAACACTATGATCTCGCGATTGTTGGACAGCTGTGGACAAGTGAATCAATTGACCTCCGACACGAGCGATTGACATCACAAGTGAGGCATCTGTCACTTAGGAGTTAGAGAGGGGGGCGGGGCTAGTCTTCATGTTACCCTGTGCAGTCCAGGCCTGAGGAAACGCAACAGATAGTGGTAAAATGCAGCATGCAGACACGAACGAGCCTTAATAAACCCCTCACTCTCTTTTTGTCACTGGGGTTGGTAGAAGCCTCGGCTGCAGCTGTGCTGGCGCTGATTGTTTTTCTGCATCAGCAAAAAATTGGCCAACCTGAAATTATCTTCTCATCACACCTCCTAATTTCACCTGACAGGCAGGGAAGCAGATTGTGTTTATACTTCCTCTTCCCCCCCGCCCCGGCCATCACTGTGTTGCACTCAATTTACCACGTGCATACTAATGTCTCAGTCGCTGCGCTTGCAGTCGTGTCGCCTTGCTGGTTGAATTCTGACGAAAATATTCACGTAGCGTTCTAAGGGGCTGAAAGACAGATGGGCAGACAGACAGACAGACCGACAGACAGACAGGGTGAGAGGAGAAAACACAGTGTCTCGTCGCGGCTCATCGTCTCGCAGAGCCATTCGTTCTGAAAGGCAGTCTCTTATTTACAAGCAAGAGGATGGGAGCTTCTTGAAATCCTCCGTCTTGCTGCACTCCCTTGATCCTTCCAGATGTTCAAACATGTCCTGGTGTCTGACAGGCAGCAAAGGATAAGTCTCAGTTTAAATTCTTGTTAAGCAGTTTATATTTTGTGTTTTTTTTTTACAGTGTAGCCCCAGTAGGTTTAAAGCATTGCTTTACATAAAAGTCTCCTCAGGGAGGAAAGGAGCAGAAAGGAGAAGGAATCGACCGGGAGGAGAGAGGCGATCGGGGATGCGTTGAAGAATCGTCTGATTGCCTTGAAGAGAGCTTCATATCTTGTACACACACACCCACACGCACATGTATGTAACTTTATATGCACATACAGACCACACACACCAAACACACGTTCAGAACTCCTTTTCGCGCCGCCTCCACGTTCAGCCCAGAATATCCAAGTAGACCGGCGAGGCCTTGGCCAGGCTGAGGAGCAGACAGTGGATTTCTTTGATGTTGAGTCTCATGTGCGGCTCTCGCTGCCAGCAGCCCAGCATCAGGTCGTACACTTCTTTGAGACAGGTCCGGGGCCGCTGCAGCACCCGACCTTGAGTTATGCACTCTATCACCTGCAGAGGAGGAAGCAGAGGGGAAGAAATGGGAGACGTGACCTTCAAGTTCAGCCACGGCCTCAGCCAACTCGGGGGTAAAATTCACCACCTTCCGGAAGCGTAAAGTTCAGTTGTCATGATAAATATCTCCTGTAAAAACGGTGTCACCTTGCCGCGGTGACACACAGTGAAAATGCCAAAGTAAATGCATTATTCATTAAACTCAAGGTGTTCTGCAGAGGAGCAGTCATCCATAAACAGAGTGACAAGGAAGTCTGAGCTGTGCATTTTATGGTCCTAACGAAGTTTTTTATACTTTTTGAAAACATATAGGAGTGAGACTTTAAGTAGAAATGAAGTGTGATGTGTAGCTGATGGAAAGTAAAAGCGCTATTTCCTCACCCCTGTTTGTAAATTACCTACATTATTGTCAGGCTATAACATAAGCTTGTTATAATTTCCTCAGATGTTAAGTACACCCTGCTGTGCTCATGGAACGAGCACCACTTAATGGCTTTTATTAAGCCTCCAGAAACAGCTGTGGCTTACAAATTGCTGGATATCAAGGATCCAATCTGTTTGAAAGTTGTCATTTTGGCGAGCAATCAAGCGAAGCTACTCCTCCATAGCTAACATTTGATTGCTATCAGCTCGTGCGAGCAGATGAGTAATTGATATCTAGCCGTGGAAGGAAAAAGTCCACGTTCTGTGGAAAAGATATCAGATTCAGGGTCAGGAGATGAGCGATCTGTGAACGAAGAGGATTTGCTGGTTGTTTGTGAGAAAAGAAGGCCCGATCGGTGTTAAAGGTTAATTTGTGGATGTAACCAGAGTTGAGAGCGTCATTAGATTCAGTTTGATGAGAATCAAGTTCATTGAATGAGTTGAGTCTACGAAACAGCTGCATTTTCTGCTTTTTAAAAATTTCTTTCTTCTTATTTTCTTCTTAGCAGTTTCATTCTCATTTTGCAGCTATTTACTTGTTGGTTCCTTGTCAACAGAAGGAAAGTTGAGTGGATGTCTCATTATACAGAAAAGCCTTGTGATTTGAGCAAAGTGGTTGTTTGAGTTGTTGTTGATTCTTACCATTTTAGGCTCGCAATCTAAAAAAGAAAATGTTGTGAGTTGTGTTCACTGTAAAAGAAGTATGTGTTGAGGATGATACTCGGCTACTCCAAAACCAAATGTCAGCTCCAAATATATAAAACAGACTCAATTGCAGACACTTGTGTGTCTATTGTGTTGGATTAGCTGTGGCAGCCATATTTAATTGGGTTAACTCTGAAAGTTATTCAGTTGTAGATGAACATCCAACAATTATTTTCTGAGTTTCATTGAAATCCATTCAGTGGTTCATAAGATATTTTGTTAACAGACAGTCAGTGAGATCTAATCCAATAGTTAAATACAAAACTATAAAAACAAAAACTATAAAAACACATTGCACAATCAGTTCAGGTTAGAGGTTGAGTCTAAAATCCTCATAATCAGAGTAAAGGGATTGTTCAGGAAGTTGTTCTTAGTTATGCCAATAAATTCAAATTAAAAACAAGAGTTGAAAGAAAAATCTTAAGTGAACAACTCTAGCGTGGATCAGTTATGTCATTTATCAAAAATGATTGTAACAACATTAAAACGGTTTTATCATCAAGCGTTAGAGTTTAAAATCTGGTTGCTTAAGATTTGGACAATAATAGAAACTTTTAGAAAACCAGTACAGGTGACCCCCTAGTTACGTCCGAGTTAGGGAGATAAGAACTGTTCGCAGCTCGATTCTGCCGTAGCTAGGGGGTGAAAATATCGTCCAGTTCGTAGGTCCTTATTCCGTTCGTAGGTCGTGGAAATACCGCTAACGGAGCGCGCGCACACATTTAAGCATGTACAGTAGTGTACTGTAATGTTAAACATTGCTATTCACATTTACAGAATAAATAAAAATATATTTTCTTACTTTGAGATGGTCAAAGCCGACATCTTAGGTTGCCATGCGTTGCCATGATTGTTGTCGGGCCGAGCAGCCGCGGCCGGCGAGCTAACCACGGCAGCTGCTCGAGGCCTGTGTTAGCTAGCTGGCTAGCTTCTGCTAGCCAGGCCATGGGCTGGTGTTGGAGCGGCGGTGCGGCAATCAATCTGCAGCTGCTGCTCCAGCCTGAGACGTCCACAGAGCTCACAGAGACGTTTCCAGCTAGTAATTAATCCATATGAAGCCATCCTGGTCACCAGTCTTCAAAGGCCGGCTCCCGGCAGCTAACCTAAAATGGCGTCCGGTGTTCTACATTAATTTGTGACCGGAGACCCCCGTGACTGAACCTAAAATGGCGTCCGGTGTTCTACATTAATTTGTGACCGTGTAAACTGAAGACCTACTTCCTGCTGCCCAAGATTGCTCAAAAATGATCAGAAATGATCATTTTTATCATAATTATTATTTATAAAGCCTTTAAAACAACCACAGCTGCAACAAAGTGATGTACACATGAAATTAAGAACATTTAAACAAAAAAAAAAAATATATATATATATATATATTTTTTTTAATACAGTAATTTCATATTTTTATTAAATATGATACGTTCGTAGGTCCCGTTGTTCGTAGGTCGATGGAGTCGTAAGTAGGGGGTTTGCTGTATTTCTTATTTCTTTCTTGCATTTCAAAAACACATGACAGGTCCAGGGGCCTTTCTGGGTGGAGTTTGCATGTTCTCCCCGTGCATGCATGGGTTTCCTCCGGGTACTCCGGTTTCCTCCCACAGACCAAAAAACATGCATGTTAGGCTGATTGGTGACTCTAAATTGACCCTAGGTGTGAGTGAGAGAGTGGATGGTTGTTTGGTGTGAGTGAGACAGGTCCCTCTTGTAAATGAGTCCCCGTGACTCAACGAGGCTAGCCTGTATAAATAAAGGTTGAATGAATGAATTCAGATAATCAATCAAATTATTTTAATAGTGATCAGTCAGATGTGTTATTTTAACACTAATGTTTATGTACAGTATAGGGACATGCTTATTTTGGATGAAGCGTCACCATTGTTTGTACAAATTACAACTAAACAACCAGATTAAAATACAGTGGTCCGTTACTTATCGCGGGGGTTACGTTCCATAAACCTTTGCGTTAGGTAAAAATCTGCAAAGTCGGGATGTAATATTTATTTTAATATATATAAAAATTAATTAAGTTAAATAAATTAAAAAATAGCCCTCCCTGGGCTGCCACCTTACTGTGGTGGAGGGGTTTGAGTGTCCCAAAGATCCTAGGAGCTATGCTGTCAGGGGCTTCACGCCCCTAGTAGGGTCACCCAAGGCAGACAGGTCCTAGGTGAGGGACCAGACAAAGTGCAGCCCAAACACCCCTTATGATGAGTACAATTAATGGAAACAATGTTCCCTCGCCCGGACGCGGGTCACCGGGGCCCCACTCTGGAGCCAGGCCCGGAGGTGGGGCACGTTGGCGAGCGCCTGGTGGCCGGGCTTTTACCCATGGAGCTCGGCCGGGCACAGCCCGAAGAGGAGACGTGGGTCCCCCTTCCCATGGGCTCACCACCTATGGGAGGGGCCAAAGGGGTCGGGTGCAATGTGGGATGGGTGGTGGCCGAGGGCGGGGACCCTGGCGGTCTGATCCTCGGCTACAGAAGCTGGCCATTGGGACATGGAATGTCACCTCTCTGGTGGGGAAGGAGCCTGAGCTAGTGTGTGAGGTTGAGAGGTTCCGGCTAGAAATAGTCGGACTCACCTCAACGCATGGCTCTGGCTCTGGAACCAGTTTCCTTGAGAGGGGTTGGACACTCTTCCACTCTGGAGTTGCCCCTGGTGAGAGGCGCCGAGCAGGAGTGGGCATACTTGTTGCCCCCCATCTTGGTGCCTGTACGTTGGGGTTCACCCCGGTGAACGAGAGGGTAGCCTCCCTTCGCCTACGTGTGGGGGGACGGGCTCTGACTGTTGTTTGTGCCTATGCGCCAAACGGCAGCGCAGATTACCCACCCTTTTTGGAGTCCTTGGAGGGGGTATTGGAGAGTGCGCCTCCTGGGGACTCCCTTGTTCTACTGGGGGACTTCAACGCTCACGTGGGCAATGACAGTGAGACCTGGAGGGGTGTGGTTGGGAGGAACGGCCCCCCTGATCTGAACCCGAGTGGTGTTCTGTTGTTGGACTTCTGTGCTCGTCATGGATTGTCCATAACGAACACCATGTTCAGGCATAAGGGTGTACATATGTGCTCTTGGCACCAGGACACCCTAGGTCGCAGTTCGATGATCGACTTTGTTGTCGTCTCATCTGATCTGCGGCCGCATGTCCTGGACACTCGGGTGAAGAGAGGGGCGGAGCTGTCCACTGACCACTACCTGGTGGTGAGTTGGCTCCGATGGTGGGGGAGGATGCCGGTCAGACCTGGCAGACCCAAACGTATTGTGAGGGTCTGCTGGGAACGTCTGGCAGAGTCTCCCGTAAGACGGAGCTTTAACTCCCACCTCCGGGAGAGCTTTGAACACGTTCCGAGGGAGGCGGGGGACATTGAGTCCGAGTGGGCCATGTTCCGCGCCTCTATTGTCGAGGTAGCTTATCAGAGTTGTGGCCGCAAGGTTGTTGGTGCCTGTCGTGGTGGCAACCCTCGAACCCGGTGGTGGACACCGGCGGTGAGGGATGCTGTCAGCTGAAGAAGGAGTCCTATTGGGCCTTTTTGGCCTGTGGGACCCCGGAAGCAGCAGATAGGTACCGACAGTCCAAGCGGCATGCGGCTCGGGTGGTTGCTGAGGCAAAAACTCGGGCGTGGGAGGAGTTCGGAGAGGCCATGGAGAATGACTTCCGTACGGCTTCGAGGCGATTCTGGTCCACCATCCGGCGTCTCAGGGGGGGAAAGCGGTACGCGACCAACACCATTTATGGTGGGGATGGCGTGCTGTTGACCTCAACTCGGGATGTTGTGAGTCGGTGGGCGGAATACTTCGAAGACCTCCTCAATCCTACTGGCACGTCTTCCACTGAGGAAGCGGAGCCTGGGGACTTTGGGTCGGGCTCTCCAATCTCTGGTGCTGAGGTCACCGAGGTGGTTAAAAAGCTCCGCGGTGGCAGGGCTCCGGGGGTGGATGAGATTCGCCCTGAGTTCCTTAGGGCTCTGGATGTTGTGGGGTTGTGTTGGCTTACGCGACTCTGCAATATCGCGTGGACATCGGGGGCAGTTCCCTTGGATTGGCAGACTGGGGTGGTGGTTCCCCTATTCAAAAAGGGGGACCGTAGGGTGTGTTCCAACTATAGGGGGATCACACTCTTAAGCCTCCCTGGTAAGGTCTATTCAGGGGTTCTGGAGAGGAGGGTCCGTCGGATAGTCGAACCTCGGATTCAGGAGGAGCAATGTGGTTTTCGTCCTGGTCGTGGAACACTGGACCAGCTCTACACCCTCAGCAGGGTCCTGGAGGGTGCGTGGGAGTTTGCCCAACCAGTTTACATGTGCTTTGTGGACTTGGAAAAGGCATTCGACCGCGTCCCTCGGGGGGTTCTGTGGGGGGTACTCCGGGAGTATGGGGTACCAGGCCCATTGATATGGGCTGTTAGGTCCCTGTACGACCGGTGTCAGAGCTTGGTCCGCATTGCCGGCAGTAAGTCAGGCTCGTTTCCAGTGAGAGTTGGACTCCGCCAAGGTTGCCCTTTGTCACCGATTCTGTTCATAACTTTTATGGACAGAATTTCTAGGCGCAGCCAAGGTGTTGAGAGGATCCGCTTTGGTGGCCTTAGAATCGTTTCTCTGTTTTTTGCAGATGATAATAATAATAATAATAATGTCCTTTTCTGTCATCTGTGTATGTTTCCCATACACAGACGAAATTTGTCTCTGCCTTTAACCCAACCACCACCAGGTGGTGCAGTGAGCAGCCATAGAAAGCGCCCGGGGAGCTGGAGAATTAGGTGTGCACTCATAGACACCCCAAGGTGTGTAGTGGCCGGGGCGCGAACCCGCGTCCTTCGGGTCCCAAGTCGTAAGCCCTGCCACTACACCAGACCTGCTCATTACGTCGATCGCGATCGACCGGTCGATCGCGGAGGCATTACTGGTCGATCGCAGCGTGACATTATTATTATTATTTTTTTTCCCACAGCGTGACATTAAAAAATTGTCAGCCAATGAAACATCCCGTTACTTGATTGACATGCAGGGCAACCAATCAGATGACAACTGAAAACATCCCGCCCCTTGATTGACATTCACGGCAGCCAATCAGATGAGAGCTTTAGGTCACGCTCATGCAGTTTCTAAAAACAATGGCGCGAAGGTGGAAGTTGAACGCAGCAAAACATACTAAGCGAAAACAATCAGATTTCGGACTGTTCATGGAAAATACGACATGGACTTCCCACCGAAAAGCCAGCTGAGAAAGAGAAAGGTGGAGGAACTAAAATCCCTGTTCGGACAGCAGCAACTTCAAAGCGAAACGCCCCCACCATCTTCCGGGTGAGTGACGCTGTGATGTTTCTCTGCACGCTTAAACATACTGGTTGGGAGCTGACGTGGCTTTATTATTAAAATCATACGAGACACTTTTCATACAGAATAACCTCCTTGACTACTCTCTGTTCTCTGCACGTTTCTCTGTCCCGCAGCGCGAGCGTTTGCATAACACACTTTCGCGCTGCGTTCAGGGACAGTCTGTAAAATACACCGCTGTAAATTTCTCCGTACCAAAAGAGATATTTTTATGCCTTTGTTCACTAAATTAAACGTGTCCGGAGCCATAACAACCTGTTACAACTGTGGTTATCAACTGGTGGCCTGTGGACCACTTTAGATTTGCTGGAGGGGGCTTTTAGAAATGACATTTATTAAAGTAAAAAATATCTAATGATTTTTTTTTTTACATTTATTAAAGTAAAAGACCAGATTCTTATAAAGAAGGGGGTGGGGATCAGTTTCATTTCATTTATTCATTTGTATAGCACTTTACACAACCACGGTGATGGTGACTAAAGTGCTTAACAAAAAACAGTGCAGTACAGTAAAAGACAACAGATTAAAAATCAAGAAAACACAACATAATAGCAAAAATAAAACCAGAAATGTCACCACATATTTAATTACTAAAAGCCAGTTGGAATAAAAAAGTCTTAAGCTTCGATTTAAAAAGGCCAAGTTCAGTAATCTGACGTAGCTCAAGTGGGAGCGTATTCCAGAGTAGAGGTGCGGCCGCAGAAAAGG
>JBBPBX010024494.1:3529-39625 GCA_038048925.1 Garcialebias charrua
CTATAATATTCCTTCTTATGTTTCCTTATAATCCCTACTAATTTATTTTTATACTTTTTATATTTTTCTCCAGTGTTTTGTGTTTGCAATTTCAAGAAACATGAATACAAATAATGGTTGTTGTTTTTTTACAAGCATTTCTCAACCCTTTTGTCATCCATGGTTGGTCAACAATATTTCTCTTTGTATAATTTTTTGCATACAATTCTTTTCATACAGAGCTTCTAAGATATTCATAAACTCATCATATGATCTGTTCACATCATCAACATACACTATTGAAATGAGTAATAGAGAGACTTCCATTTGTCATATTGATGTCATTAAATTGCTCTTCACTATAATATTCGCTATCTTTTATTACAGGGGAAAAAATTGTATCAATCACATCTTCAACATTATATATTTTAGGTTCTGAGTCTTTGTATGTTGTCATATTTTAATGTATTTGTTCATTTGACTGTATATTATGTCCATTTTGTGTGCGAGTTGTTTCAATGATTTATAATTTGTCATCACCTGAGCTCATCTGTTTTTCCAGATCCTTCAGTTCTTTTATTATTTTAGCCTGAGACCTTTCATGTGTTTTGATCTGGATGTTTCCATTTCTTGTCCATGTTGATGCTATTTTTTTCTGTTTTTTTTTAACCACCTTGCTTCACGTGCAATATCTCCATTTTTTTTGGTTAGATGTTCATTTATGTAAACTTTTTTTCCCTTCAGTTTTTTGGCAAACATTGTTTGATTATATGTAAAGTCCTGTAATCAATAAGCCTGGCAATATTTGAAAGTAATAAACATCAAACTTGTGGTAGTGCAAACAAAATAAAAAAAAGAATGCACTTTATTTCCCACACAATATGAATCTGTGACAATGCTGTAGTTTAAACTGTTATGTTAATTTGGCACTCATACGCTTATCGATCACACCTTCATAAAGCACTTTTTCATTTAGTTTTCATACAATCAGTGCTTCTTTGTGAAAGCGGTGAACATATGGGGATTTTCCAGCAAGGATCTCTCGAAGTGGTCCAAAATGCTGCAAAACATTTATGAACCATTCATGATTTTTTATAGCGTTTTGTTTTGGGTTTTCTTAAAAGTTCTCTGAGCCTTCATTTGCTCTGCCTGTGACCTGTGCAGCCACAGCTTTTCAGTGGTAGTGTACTAGAAATGACGTCAAGATAACGAGAAAGGCGAGTCTCCCTCATCTGCCTCGGGTTTCAGTTTGTTGCCATGGCAGCAGCAACCACATCCTGCCAACGTGAGTCTTCCTGTGTTCATTCAGTTTTGTGTGCATGCTCCAGAGAAGTTACAGAGCGCAGTGTTTACATTACCATATATGGGATTTTATGAACAATGGGTGCAGGGCTTCCCCCAAAGTAAAACAAACACCATTAATGGTCCTCACACACACACATACACACACACACACGCACACACACACACACACACACACACACACTCAGAGAACACACGTGCATGCTCAGGCCTATGCCAACACACAGTCCTGTGCATGTACCTTATCATCCTTTTAAAACTGCTCCCATTTGGACATAATTGTCTCCATCTACAATTAACTCTGTGCAGCACGGTGGCACAACTGGTAGAGCTGCTGCCTCTCAGCAAGAAGGTCCCAGGTTCAAATCCCGGTCCGGGGGCCTTTCTGGGTGGAGTTTGCATGTTCTCTCTGTGCATGCGTGGGTTTTCTCCGGGTACTCCGGTTTCCTCCCACAGTCCAAAAACATGCATGTTAGGCTGATTGGTAACTCTAAATTGACCCTGGGTGTGAGTGAGACAGGTCCCTCTTGTAAATGAGTCCCTGTGGCTCAACGAGGCTAGCCTGTATAAATAAAGGTTGAATGAAAAAAAAAAACTGGAATGTGAAGGCGTGCAACACTTGGCACTAGATTTTAAGGGATAAATACTACAAGCATGAAGCAGTTCAGGTAAAGGTGAAGTTAAGTATTTGATTTATTTTTAACTATGCAAGGATGTTGGTAACCTGTGGAAAATGTTTCTATAGCAACAACTTTTTCTGGATATGGCAGGGTGTACGGCAATGTCAATCAAATAGCCATATTTGGAGACTTTTTCTTTCACCATTTTTTAACTTACAGAAAGATCTGAAACTATCAACATTCATCTCTCCTGGATCCTTTATGTCAACCGTAGTAGAAAATGTCATCAAGAAACTTGACCATTGCAGATGTTTCTAACCATTACTTATCCAATATACATGTCATTGTTGATTTTTTTTAACTTTATTTACCCAACCGAGGTCTGTCTGCTTGTTTTGTATATAATGTATATAGAAATCTGTCATATCCTGTTGGTTTTGAACTGTCAACATCTGTTTACTGTGATTGTAGTTTTCTTTATTTTCTTTTTGATAAGTGCAAATGCCTATTGCCAATGTGACGTGTGCTGCTGACCACTTGACCAGGTCACCCTTGTAAAAGAGATCTCGGTCTCAACGGGCTCTACCTGGTTAAATAAAGGTGATTGATTGATTGATTGATTGATTGATTGATTGATTGATTGATTGATTTTCTAGCCGCATGTGTATTTATTCAATTCAATTCAGTTTACGTATCTATGTAGCACCAAGTCACAACTGCAGTCATCTCATTTATGTATGTATGCATGCTGTATTTATTCATTCATACCCATCTACTCACTACAGACTCATGTTTATACAGTACACTGTTGTTTAATGTACCATATTATTTTACATTATTGGTGTTTGGCATATATCTTGGATCTTTTGGCGTAATATTTAGCATTCATTTAGCGTATATCTTAGTGTACATCTTAGATCCTTACATACTGTTTCTTTTTTAATTTATATTTTTGCTATTTTGGAGTGAAACTGGGATCTTGAGTACACAATTTTGTTCCACTTCATGTACCACATGTGATGTGAATGACAATAAACGTGAACTTGAACTCGAACTTGCTTGATACAGTTTGAAATTCACCTTTTCTCAGTCGAATCTTTGTTGAACCCACATACAACTGGTGTTTCCTCACTACGGGAGAAAAATGGGAGAAAAAGACGTGCATGAACAGGGGTACCGGTAGTTGTCAAAAATGGTTTATGTTTAAGAAAATCCAGGACCTTCACTCCCCAAGCGGGAACTCTGACCTTTAGTAAATTGTTAATGTTGTCTCCTCTTCCACATACAAATGCACCCATGGCTGATTCAGGATTTCTACCTTTTTCTGGTGTCTCATAAGAAGTGGCAGGAATGATTAGACATATATCTCTCTTGTTAAGCTTCCGGCCAAAGAAAGACCATCTCATTGACATTCAGCACACAAGGCTTTATGCACTCTGTCTGTATTCATGACCTCAGCTGTTTCAGCACACTGTAAAGCCATTCCATAACTCACAGCATTGCATTTGCTAATGGGGGCCAAGGGTGGATTGATGGGAAGGGTGGCTGAGTAAATGGGCCGAGCGATATCAAAGAGATGAACGTAGAGGGGAAAGAAGAAGAAACAAACAAAAAAAGGCCTGCTTGCTCTATTGTAGGGCACCCAAACTGCTGGCCTGCCTTTCTGATTGTACTGTATAGGGCAAGTTGAGCAGCAAGAGCACACATTCCAAAATTAAAGACCTTAAAATAATGCACATCACCCGCCAACTTTCATTCTTTTAAGAATTAATTATTTTATACTGAGAGGATGGAACTATCCATTTTTTGATCAAACCTTGTGATCTAAATTTTACGCAATTTATTACAACACTGTGAGTCCTTGCAAGGCATACAGTGCTCAGAACTCATGTTAAGCATGATTTTTGGTTATTACCGCAGTATCTATAAAATTGATTTAGTTATAGCTGTTTTCTACGTCTAGGTATACGTTGAGCTTCATTAAAATTTATTCATTGCATCATGACATATTTTACTAAAATATAGAGAAATTGCATTTCCTATGAAAATGCAGTGTGAATGCTTATTGCTGAAGAACTTGCTGAAAAACAACTGAAATTAGCTTAAAACATTCTGAATTTTATCTGAAAAGAAAGAACAAGCCTAAATTAGCAGAAGAAAGCAGAAATGACACATATTTGCTGAATTGGGCTTAAATAAACAGGAATGAGCACAAGAATTATGAAATTAGAAACAAAAAAGGCTGAAATTGTAGGGTTCCTGGTTTTCTCCCTGTGTTTGTCTCTCCCACTCTCTCCACAGCACACTTCTAATTGTCCTGATGAGACCCACCTGTTGCTGCCTGATGAGGACTGGTTCTGGTGCTACTTAAGCAGCAGCTGGACACCTCTTCAGTGCTGGGACAACTTCTGCCTTTGGGACCTCCATGTCCTGCTCCTCTGAAGTCCTTCCACGGTCTTCCTCCAGCACTCTTGGGTGCACCTGCAGAAATCATCAAGAGTCCAGTCTCATCAGCTACTCAACAAAAGGCTGGGTCTACCTGTTCCTCTCTCTCCACCGCTCCTCACCTATTTTCAACACCACGCCAAGAACCAGGACCACTCTTCTTTGATTCATCCATCTAAGACAACAAGTAAGACAATTCTGATTACTTCGAGATTCAAACATCAAGCCTCCAAGATTGGATACTCACCTCTACTCCGTTCTCTTGCAGCTCCAGGCTTCCACCTTCACCTGTAAATAAAGAACACTTGTTTTGTATTCCTGGTTGTTGTGTATTCCTTCTGGGTCTGCCACTTCGGGGTCGTACAAACGCCACCATGATAGTTTGTCCCAGCCAAACTGACCCCTCTGGCACGACTGGGGAGGAACCACTGGGGAGGAACCACCTCAACCAGGTAGTAGTCAGGGAACAGACTCTGTAACTCTAGCCTTACACGTAGTTCCTTTCTGAATTCGCTCAATAGCAACATTAAAGATCAACTGTTCACTAGTGAATTACCTGCTGACCTAGATGGAACTATTGCCTTGGCTATTAGAGTTGATAACAGAGCTCGAGAACGTCAGATGGAGGAGAACTACAACTCCCATCAACAACTGTCATCCGGAAGGACTCCACCGGTTCCCATGACGTCATTTTCCGAACCCGAGCCGATGCAGATCGGACACACTCGGCTGACACCGGAGGAGCGACAGAGACGCCTACAAAACAAAGCCTGTCTATATTGTGGAAGGAAGGGACACACTTTATCCGCCTGTTCTCTGCGGGTAAAAGATTGAGCCCACCAGTTAAAAAGGAGATGCTGGTGGGTACTATTTCTGATACTCCTGTAAATTGTTTGAAACTGCCCGTCACTCTTTGTATTAACACTGTGACTTTCCCTGTTCAGGCCCTGGTCGACTCGGGTGCCGAACAAAATTTGATCAGCCAGAGCTTGGTGGACGAACTCCAGATCCAGTCTCTAAAATTGGACCAGGACATCTCTGTTTCTGCTCTCACTGGTCAAACCGTTTCAACCATTTCACACAAGACAATAAAATTTAGGTTTGTGGTATCTGGTAACCACCAAGAATTGGGTGATTTTCTTATTGTCGAGAAACAGAGACTGCCCATCATTTTGGGTTATCCATGGCTTAGGTTACATAACCCTCACATCAATTGGGAGGAGGGTCGTATTGACAATTGGGGGATGCGTTGCTCAGCTGAATGTCTTCGCTCAGCCAAGCGTTCAGTTCTGCTGCAGGCGTTAGCGGTAGCAGGCTAAAAGCTAAGCTAGTCTCCAAAGCGCGTTAAGTTTTCGCTTCAAAAGTTTTCGCTTCAAAACGAGTCAAACGAGTGCTCATGACCGTCAGAATGTGACTGAACAAAGTTTCACAAGCGAAGAGAAAGCAGACGACATCACTGATGAGAGGAAAGACTAATTCGTCGGTGTGGACGTAGTTCGGTTTTGTTAAACTGCAGGTCTCATCTGCAGCGAGTCTTACTCGGTTTCTTTATTTTGCAAAACGTGACAAAGTCGTTCTAACTAGCGGTGGGAACATCTATTCTAACTTGTTTAATCTGAAGAGTTTCCACTCGATAGAATATGATGAGAGTCAGAAGATGAAGAACAATAAAGTTTGAGCCAACGTTTCCCTGAAACTACGACGTAAACAAACAGCCCCAGCAGCGCTGCATGTTTTTTAAATTCAAAATAAAACAAATTCATCAGAAGAAAAAAAAACACTGAATGAAAATGTGCAGAAAGACGAAAATAGTGTTTTAATATCTGCCCCTTGTTTAAAAAATACAAAATAACTACAAACAAACAACCTTCACTTCACCTGCACCACACCTTCCCAACAACTTTGATTTAATCATATTTTAAAACATATAAATAGTTTTAGAAATGTTTATGGTGATATCAAGTCAACACAATCCTGTTTCCTGATTTACAACTCAGCTCCTTCAAACTAGTCCTAAATGGAGGTTTTACAAACATTTACATTCCCTTCAGGGTTTAATAACTTTAAACAAATTTTAATTGAATATTTGGGGGGTAATTTTTTTTCAGTTTTATACATGACTTGTAAAATACTATGTTCAACCAAATCATAAAATTTTAATAATTTAAACTGATGAAATATTTGTTGGGTGACCATAGCACTTCCTACTAATAATTCTTATAGCTCTTTAAAAACAAAAAACAGGGTTTGTAATAGTTTTACATGCTTTTCCCCAAACTTCAATACAACAGATTAAATAACAATCATTACATTATTCAATATATTCAAAACTTTGTCATTCAAAAACTATTTTACTTTATACAGTAATGCAATTGATTTTGTTATTTTTATTCTTAAGTAATTTCCATGAGATTTCTATGTCAGCTTCTTATAAATAACAACACCCAAAAGTTTTATTTAATTAACTATGAATTTCAATGCTGTAAATTTTAAAGATGTTTAAAGTTAAAACTATTAATATTGACACAGTTGAGAATTTTATGGCAAGAAAGTTCATGCTCAATAATCCACGTACCAAATCCAATAATTCTCAGTCGGGTCATCTGGACAGTTTCTTTTTATAGAAATTGGATGGAGGATGGAGGGTGAAACGTTTCTATAAAAAAGAAAGTGTCCAGATGACCCGACTGAGAATTATTGGGTTGAGAAGTTTATGTTTATTTGATGGTGATTTCCATCTTTTTGGAGGCTAAATACAAATACAAGGAGAACATTAATTTATTTGTATAGTTTATAGTTTTTTTTAGGCTTTTATATTGTTTATATCGATATCAAATTATATCGTTATCGACCGAAATTAAAAACTATATCGTGATAAAAATTTTGGCCATATCGTCCAGCCCTAGTTTCTGGACTATCTGCGTGCTGGAGATGAGGTGATGGGTGATCGTGGTTTCAAAGTGAGGGGCCTGCTGCAAGAGTGTGGTGTGTCAATTTAATCATTCCAGCATTCACACACAAAGGATGCCAGCTTATTTCATGTGAGAAGTGAGAAGACATTAAATGTAAAAAAAATTCTCAAATATGTACAGTACTGGTGTACGGTCTTCTTCTTCTTCTTTCGGCTTTTCCCTTTTCAGGGGTCGCCACAGCGAGTCATCCTCCTCCACCTCACTCTGTCCTCTGCATCCTCTGTCCTCACTCCAACTACCTTCATGTCCTCTCTAACTGCATCCATATATCTCCTCTTTGGCCTTCCTCTGTGTCTTTTTCCTGGCAGCTGCATTTCTAACATCCTTCTACCAATATACCCACTGTCCCTCCTCTGGACATGTCCAAACCATCTCAGTCTGGCCTCCCTAACTTTATCTCCCAGTTGTTCAACATGTGCTGTACCTCTGATGATCTCATTCCTGATCTTATCCATCCTTGTCACTCCTAAGGAGAACCTCAGCATCTTCATTTCTGCTACTTCCAGTTCTTTCTCCTGTCTTTTTGTCAATGACACTGTCTCCAGACCATACAACATAGCTGGTCTCACCACTGTCTTGTAAACTTTTCCTTTGACCTTTGCTGACACCTTTTTGTCACAAATCACTCCTGAAACTTTTCTCCATCCACTCCATCCTGCCTGGACTCTCTTCTTCACCTCTTTACCACATTCCCCATTTTCCTGGACAGTGGACCCCAAGTACTTGAAGTCCTGCACCTTTGTGACCTCTGCTCCTTGTAGCCTCACTGTTCCACTGGCCTCCCTCTCATTCACACACATGTACTCTGTCTTACTACGGCTGACTTTCATTCCTCTTCTTTCAAGTGAATACCTCCACCTCTCCAAGTTCTCTTCCACCTGTTCCCTGTTCTCACCACAGATCACAATGTCATCTGCAAACATCATAGTCCATGGGGATTCCTGCCTGACCTCATCTGTTAGTCGGTCCATCACCAGAGCAAACAAGAAGGGGCTCAGAGCCGATCCTTGATGCAATCCCACCTCCACCTTGAAGCTATCTGTCACTCCTACAGCACATCTCACCACTGTCCTGCTGTCTTCATGCATGTCCTGTACCAGACTAATGCCTCTTATCAACAGGTCTGGTTCCTGTAAGGTCCCATTGTGGCTAGTTTGGGCCAGTTCCTATGGGACCGGTTTATTTCTGTATCCACTGCACGCTTAGGACCCCTTTAGTGGGCGTGAAGTTCTCCTGCAGTGGGCGGGTAATTCTCCTGCAGTGGGTGGATCATTAATATCAACGCTTCTAACCAGCTGGTGGCGCTAGTGATACATTAAGCTCTTTATTAACCACTAACACACACATTAGAAGAAGAGCTGGAAAAGAACACACAACCAAAGTGGATGAGCTTGTTTCTTTTTTGAACATTCTGCTTTGTCTGTGGCTTTTTCAGCCACAGACAAATGTTCATATACAGTATATATATATATATATATATAATTATGTGTGTATATATACACATATATGTATATATATTGTATATACATACATGTGTACACATACAAACATATGCGTGAGTATATATATATATACACACACACACGTGTTTATATATATACATACATGTGTGTATATATACACATATATGTACACATACATACATAATATATACTGTACATACATATATATTTATATATACAGTACATACATATACACATATATACATACATATATATTTATATATACACACATTGATGATGGTGGAGTACACTACTTTGGACAAAACTGAAAGTGGCATGTATCCTAAAAAATCTGCGCCGCTCCATTGTCCCAGTTGATCAACAAGTGTGTTCCAAACTAAAACATTTGTAATATAAACTTAACAATATGTAATCAATCAATTCCAATCAAAATATCAAAGCAACTTTATTTAAATACTGTAAATGTTACATGTCAATAAAATTGTAACAGTTTTAAAAAATGAAAGATTGGTGTTATTTGTAGAAACAGAAAAACATATTACTAAATCTGCAGTTATGTATGAAATATGAACTTAAAATATCATCACTGGAATCTTAACCTGTTGTTCCAAAACATGTAACAATAATTAAAAGTAAAATTTGGCCAATAGCTCAGGTAAAAATGCTGACCTGTAGAACATTTCTACATTTTTCACTGCTTCTGTAAAGAACTCACCATCAGACACAATCCTCTGTGAATAAAGTCATCTGACCCAGAACTAAAGTTCTTTAGTTTGTAGCAGGTCGCTTTTGTAAAAGAGTCCACGAGGCTCAATGAGATTTACCTGACTAAATAAAGGTTGAATGAAAAACACCATGAAGTCACAGTACCCCTGCTCCGTCACAAACTGAGCTTGTATGACATCTGCTGAGTTCATAGGACCTGTTTGTGTTGTCAATGCAGGACTGTTTTTTTTTTACTGAGGCACCGAGGACATCTTTGGCACAATGTGGACAAGGTGCAGGAGAGCAGAGCATCAGGAGAAGCTCTGAGGTCTGTTCGGCTGCAGTTGATGTGTAGTCTGGAGTCACAAGATCAGATCCTGATGCAGCAGTTCAGCGATGGCTTCATATGTCTGGCTGGCTGTTTTCACTGCCCCATCTGGCAAACAACACAAAATTATTGTTATAATCTCCTCTAAACATCATTGTCCTTTGCTTTTATCTGTAATTTTCAAAGTTTGGAGTGTTTCTGTCATGACATACTTGCTTTACAGTGCAGTGACTTGTCCCATCCTTCTCCAAGGACACCCACGGCTAGAGGATCTTTACACAGGAACTGACTGATTAACCTGAAATAAATCACATTACACATTAATACAGGCCTATAGGCCTAAGTGACAAATTTATGGATTTTTCCCCATATTTATAAACCATTTTTGGACTGAGATATGACCGTTTCCATTTATTCTGACTGAACCAAAACAAAACAAAAACAGAAGTACAGTACAGTAGATAGAAGTAACATGTATGGCATGAAGTTGGCGGTTGTATCACGTAATATGAAAACGTGGCTATAATGATAAATTCAAAAAAGTTCAAGACAAAAACAACTGGGGCCTCATGTATCAACCATGCGTGCGCACAAAAACATTGCGCACGTCACTTCCCACGCAAAAGCCCGTATGTATCAAAACTGAACTGAACGTGAATATATGCGCATCCAGGTACATATCCACGCAAGCTCCCGAGCAGGCGTACGCACGTTTCTGTGGTTCTTGTTCCTTTGGCGACACTTACAGGTGTTTCAGAGAAACTGAAGCCCCACAGTCTGTGGTTGACTTTAAGAGCGGCTTGAAGACCTTTCTTTTCAACCGAGCATACTCTTCCTCCTCATGATTCTACTTTTGATCTGAGTTGATACTGTTGTTGATTTTAATTGTTTTATTATTTGTCTTATTGACATTCAAATATGTTGCACCTTGTAGCACTTTGAGATTTCCATTAATGAAAAGTGCGTTATAAATTGAATTCATTATTATTATTATTATTATTATTATTATTATTATTATTAACAGTTCAAGATGTGTAAATGATTAATATTCCCTCCAAACACACGATTAACAAGTATTACATCCACATGACGCAGTGAAATAAAGGACGCGCAACGTTGTGCCAAAAATAAATTTAACAGGAACGGATTCATTCAGCCTTACTGGAGGTTATAATAAATAGTGTAACACGCAGAGCATTTATTTAGAAACAGATATAGTTTTCCGATCTAGGATATGGCTTATCAGCCGTTTTCAGAAATAATAATTTTCCAGTTTGGCACTGCATGCTGCGCTCTGGGGAGCCGTGCATCACGCGTGCATACAGAAGCAGCGGTCAAACTGTTCCACAGAGGGGGCTGCAGGTCGATCGGGACTGTGCAGTCCAGTCCACACAAAGCCGGATCATGTCCAATGGAATGGTCTCATCCATATGTTTCCAAAGGCTGAGTGGTCGCGCTTGGAGCGCGCGCGCACCCTCACCGGTGTCGACACGGCAGCTGGAGGTGTTTCATTATCTGCGTTTATTGTAGATTTCTCCAAAATGACACGTGAAAGTACACCTTATATAACTTGTAGGAGAGCAAAAGCTTCACAGACAGACTGCGCACAGGGCTGCGGGGCGCGCGCTGCGTCTGGAGACTCCAACATCATGTCATGAAAAGTCTCCACCAAGACGCACAGACTCGTTTCTTCACATCATCTACATAAACAAAGATCTATGTTCTAGCAAACATCCAAGTAAGTTCCTCTGTGTTTACAGTAATAATGGTAATAAACTCGTGCGCAAAGTTAATATTTCCACACAGAATGAATGAATGAGCCGGTTCGCGCACCACAGCAGGGTGCGCGCGCACACAAATACCGACAATCACTCGTTCTTTGCATGATGAACACATTTTATTACTATTCTTACTTAGGATGTTTGTCCTCACTCATATTATATTGAATTCATTATTTTCCCGAATCTAGAAATCATTTCTGATCGCGCAGGGATCAAACAAACATGTCCTTCACACATGCAGGAAGTAATTTGCATCTGTTTAACATATGTAAATGTAGGCGTGTCAGGGGAGGTGTCTCACGTGCGCTCAGTTCCACGTCAATTGTGATGTACAAAAGGAATGTGCGTGGATTCAGGTGTACGCACAGTTTGATAAATCTGGATCTTTTTGTGCGTAGACACTTTTCTGGATTTCACCGTACGTCACTTTTCAGTAGGAAATCCACGCAGGTTTTTGATACATGAGGCCCCTGGACTTTATTTATTATACTATGCTTTAGACTATTTTTTTCCTTCCTTGCACTTTTTAGAATTTACCATGTCCTGGATGACTGAGAATCTTCACTCGCTATTATCGACTCAAACGGCCTGCCATACTACACATTCTGCTCTGCTTCGATCGAACCTTGAAAACAGCTGCCAACTCGGCGAATTAGACCATTAAAGTGCATTTATTAAGCAAATGATAGACTCAGACACACCTCCTCTCCTACAATTTCGAGCTAACAAATATTGTTTATGTGATTTTCTTGTTATATTTCAGAGAAACGAGCCGTTCCGCCATCTTTTTTTTTTTTTTTCAGAAAAGCCTCTCGGCTGTTGCTGAAGCTAGTCTCCGGTGTTTTTTCAGTCCAAAAACGCTCAGAGAGTTGCATGACTCACTGGAAATATGCTTAAAGTTATAAAACACTCACCATCTACTATAGACTCCATAAGAAGAGAAGTGGCTGTGTCAAGGCCAGTCTCCCTCCCACTGTTGGCTGGGCAGTTTGCATTTCCTGGAAGACCGACTCTTCTTCTTCTTGGCGGATTGCAAACAACGTTCAGGTGCATACGCCACCTACTGGAGAAGACTGAATCTCCGCCCTCCGACCTAGGAATACGCCCCCTGACCAATCAGTGAACACGCTGTGCTGATGTCATAACTGGACCCTAGAGGAACCGGACCTTTGTACCTAGTTGAGGCAGGCACCAAAATAGGACCGGTTTCACGTGAACAGGACCCTGTGGGTACACCCCATAACTAGTTGTTAACTAGTTACGAACAAGCCCGAACGAGCGCGAACAGGACCTGTTGATAAGAGGCATTACATACTTTTCTGCCACTCCAGATTTCCTCATGCAATACCACACCTCCTCTCTTGGCACCCTGTCATATGCTTTTTCTAAATCCACAAACACACAATGGAGTTCTTTCTGACCCTCTCTGTACTTCTCTATCAACATCCTCAAAGCAAAGATGGCATCTGTGGTGCTCTTTCTTGGCATGAAACCATACTGCTGCTCACAGATAGTCACCTCTTGTCTAAGCCTTCCTTCCACAATTCTCTCCCAGATCTTCATCGTGTGACTCATCAACTTAATTCCCCTGTAGTTGCTACAACTCTGTACATCACCCTTGTTCTTAAAAATGGGAACCAGCACACTTCTTCTCCATTCTTCAGGCATTTTCTCACCCTCAAATATTCCATTAAATATTTGAGTCAAAAACCTCACTGCCATCTCTCCAAGACATTTCCAAACCTCCACTGGTATGTCATCAGGTCCTACTGCCTTCCCCTTCTTCATTCTTTTCAGAGCTTTCCGGACTTCAACCTCACTAATCTTTCCCACTTCCATGTCCACAGTCTGTATGACCTCCACTCTTCTTTCTCTTTCATTCTCTTCATTCATTAGCTCCTCAAAGTAATCCTTCCATCTACCCATCACACTCTCCTCACTTGTTAGAACATTCCCATTCCCATCTTTAATAAGCCTAACCTGCTGCACATCCTTTCCAGCCTGATCCCTCTGTCTTGCCAATCGGTACAAGTCCTTCTCGCCCTCTTTGGTGTCCAGTCTCCCATACAACTCGTTGTACGCCCTCTGCTTTGCCTTAGCTACTTCCTTCTTTGCTCTACGTCCCATCTCCTTATATTCCTGTCTCCTCTCTTCAGTCCTCTCACTGTCATATTTCTTCTTGGCTAATCTCTTTCTTTGAATGGCGTCCTGCACTTCACTATTCCACCACCAGGTTTCCTTATCATCCATTCTCTGTCCAGATGACACACCAAGTACCTTCCTACCTGTCTCTCTAATTACTGTTGCTGTAGTAGCCCAGTCACTTGGAAGCTCTTTCTTACCACCCAGAGCCTTTAACAGCTCGTCTCTGAATTTCTCACAACATTCTTCCTTCTTTAGCTTCCACCATTTGGTCTTCTTCTCTGATTTTACTCTTTTTCTCTTCTTCGCAACAACAGTCATTCTACACACAACCATCCGATGCTGTCTGGCCACGCTCTCCCCTGCCACAACCTTACAGTCTCCAATCTCCCTCAGGTTTCCTCTTCTACACAGAATGTAGTCAACCTGCGTACTCCTTCCTCCACTTTTATAGGTCACTCTATGTTCCTCCCTCTTTTGGAAATAGGTATTGACTATAGCCATTTCCGTACTGGTGTACGGTACTTGCTGTAAACGTGACACAAATCTTAACATGTTTTTTAAAGGATGCAATGTTAACTATATTACATTAGGAAAGTATTTGCTAAAATGATTCATTTGCTATGTACAATAGTTGATTGTTAAACTTCTTACAAGGTTAGTTTTTTGTGGCACTATATCAGTTAATTTTGGATTAAACTACTGTTTCTATCTAATTGTCACTTTTTTCATTATCATGATTTTAAAGATCGTTTCCAGTCTATTTCATTATTTGTTTACGTTTACTGTATTTTTTAGACATCCAGGTATTTTGGGCAAAGATGAATTTTCTTTGCAATAAACTACTGTTTCTATCTACTGTAAATGTCACTTTTTTCATTATCAAGTTTTTAAAGATCGTTTCCTGTCTATTTCATTATTTGTTTTCAATTACTGTATTTTATTAAAAGTTCTCAAGGTGCTTCATTTGTGAATCAGTAAAGTCTTTGTCAAAAGAAATGTCAAGCTCCAGGTGCTCAGTTGGTGTCCAGATAAACATCTTGCAACTCAAAAGTCCAAGACACATCATTGTTAGCTGGACCTGGAGATGTGGATTTTTAAGGCTTTGACTGGACTCTATGTTTGCCTTAAGGTAAATAAGAATGTGTCCCAGCTCTCTTAACATAACAGGACCAACCTTGTTACTGTGAAGATACTAATAAGCTTCAGAGCTTTTCAGATTGCTGTACGTTATTTTCGGCAACTTCTTCAAGTCGTCCTCCCACCCCTCAACAGCTGTAGGTAGTGGTAAAACAATATCTCCACATTTGAGTTGTGATCGTTCGTGTTCCCACATATTTTATGACCTAAAACCTCTGACGAAAACCGGTTAGCGCATTGCTAGCGTGTAAAAAAAGTGCCGGTTCTGACTTCCGGTGGAAGTCGTACCCATAATTCGCGCAAGGCATCATGGGGGCTAGGAATAAGGTGGATAGCACTTTTCTGTCTTATCAAGATACTCAGAATACTTTACACTACAATCTGTGCCCTCATTTAACCATTCATATGGCACTCTACTAGATATATTAGGCATGTAACGGTACTAGTGGGTGTACCGAACCGTTTCGGTACAGCACGTTCGGTTCGGTCCACCTGCATACCGTTTCGGTTATTTTTTCACTCATTGAACGTTAATATATGCGCCGCGGAACAAAAT
Organism: Garcialebias charrua; assembly: GCA_038048925.1. Lineage (NCBI taxonomy): Eukaryota > Metazoa > Chordata > Actinopteri > Cyprinodontiformes > Rivulidae > Garcialebias > Garcialebias charrua. The sequence goes on from JBBPBX010024494.1 coordinate 18,963, forward strand.
TTCCTGGGCGCGTTTCAGCACGGAGCTATTATCGCGAAGCACGCGCAGCTCGCGCAGCCTTTAGCCGTTAGCTTCTCACTACGGTCTCCTGTTTGGGGAACGTTTCTTGTTAAAAGACGAGCGGCGCGCACATTCAGTGCTGTGTGTGTGGACTGTTGATTCATGAAGAGACGGGCTCTGCAGCAGACAGCACGTCTCACGTGAACGCGCTTGAAACTACGTCATCGGAATGTGAACGAGCAGCTTGCAACAACGCTAACAGCTGCATTTAAACTACTTTTATCAGGTAAATCATATCAGTCCAGAGCAATAACACAAACTGTGAGTTTTTAAATATCTGAATGTAAGTCTGAATGTTGTTATTATGCGCAGGCTTTAAAGTTATTGATCCTCGCTATGAACATCCATCACTCAAAAAGTTCAGAACTTTATGAAAAAACAAAAACTGATGTCAACAAGCCCTGGAGCAAAGCCCTGCCCTAATGATGAGTGAGAGATTCAACCGTTCAAGAATAGGTAATGTATTGTTCTTTTATTATTATTATCTGTGGAATGTTCTGGAGACAGTGATGTTAAAAATGCAAAATCAATGTATACATTTAAGAAAAAGGTCAAAAAGGACTTGCTCAAAAACTATATATGATGTAGCTTAGTGTGTTTGTGTATTACAGTTAGAAAAATTAAGTAGAGTTATTCATTTTGTGATGTAGTTTGAAGGTTATCATTGTTTGAACAAACTGTGAAATAAGGGGCAGATATAATAAAATTTCATCTTCTTTCTGCTCCTTTCATTTTATCCTACTTGTATTCTTGTATCTGATGAAACTGTTTTGTATTGTTCTTTTAAAATGAATGAATAAACATCAAATCAAATCAAAATTATCTAAATAATCTTTTTTATTCAAAATCATAATCTTATTAACTTTTTTTTTTTTATTGTGTTTTATTTCCAGTCTGGGACAGACATCCACCAGAGATCACCTGCAGCTAAGAAGTGTGTGATGACTGAACTGAACTCTGAACTTTTCCAGCACCTGTCCCACCAAGAAGAGGTTGTGAGTACAGTAATGAGGACAAATACAGCCACACTGATGCTACTGGACAAAAACTTGATTAGTTAGATTGTAAACAGTCTGTTGCTGCTTATTGTTCTGACTGTTATTGTATTTATTAAGATTTTTATTATTGTTAAAATAGTTTTATTGTAGAGTGCTGTTTATTTAAAATATCATCCAAATGGGTCACTTTTATTTATTACTACCGGTACAATACTGTACAGTACAAACGTATTTTTGGCATATTTTCAAAATAAACAGTTTGTAAGTCTTTATTTTGTCCTTTTTTTTTTTTTTTGTACCAAAAATAAACCGAACCGAGCCCTCCTTGTAGTTGAACCGAACCGAAATGTGATTTTAGCGTACCGTTACACCCCCACTATATATCTATACAGTATATAGATGTATAGATATCTATATATCATTCAACACTTGCTCTTCTCAAGGGCGGACGTCTCCTCTCCGTCTCCACTTTGCTTTTGCTTTGTCTTGTCTGTGAAACTGTTTGAGAGCCTCTCTTCTACAAAATCTTCAGAATCATAACTATGGATTTCTATTCGGTCAGTTGGTCCCTCAACACAACTGATAACATTTCTTTGAAGAGAAGACAGGCTGTAGGTGAGCCGATTTGCCCTGTTGGCATGCAGACAGCTGGATAGCTCATCAACTTGGAAGACTTGATGACGTGTCTATCTCTGCTGTCATCTGTGAATCTTGAGGATGCATATTTAATTGGATTTATGATAACTGGTTCTTGCTTTTTGGATTTGGCTGGTTCTACCAACAAACAAGGAAGTCGTCGGCAGCAAATCTGAACCTGGTCAGGATGCCTGCCTTACATGATGGCTTGGTTCATGTCTCGAGAACCCAGACCTTTGGTAGAATGGATCAGATCTTGGGGATTATTCTCAGTCACTTTCCATTGCTATGGTCATTTTAATTTGGACATTTCGGAAGCGAGTGGACCGACACAGATTGAAGGTAGATGACATTATAGTTCTGCCTGTCCCCAAAACAATTGTATTTATCTGAAATTCAGCACCCTGACTGGCCTTGACAGGCCGTCTTATCTCAACAGGCCTGAAAAAGTTTGTAAACCTAACGCTCTCCCTCTTCCCAAACCTTCTACAGAGGAATTCCATGGACTTTTCGGAGGAGCCCAGCTGAATAAACATTGTGTCATCATTTCAGGACTCTGGATTAATCTNCCTGCTTCATTTTCTCTCGCTGCCGATGCACATTCTGTGTCTATATGTTAATAAAACGTTCTAAAAAAAAATATAAAACCATGGAGTGCTGGTCCAGCACACCAGAAGACCAGAAAATCTGATGGGACTCGGGCAGCCACGTTGAACCAGAGTTTAATTCTCTCGTGACAACCTCAGACATTTCCTCATCAGCGGAGGGAGAGGAGGAGGGAGCGATCACTTGACTTTTGGCAAATGAAACAAAAGAAAACTCCAGATAAGGGATTAAGAAGGGTTAATACATTTGTGTCACATATAAAACAGTCCTGCATCGCTTTGCATCGCTTTGAATGAGAACATGCGGCTGCTCGCTGGCTGCGCGCTGGGACAGGTGGGGGCGTTGGTTAGGGCCCAAAAACTCTGCCCCTTCTGTTCTCTGATTGGTCCGGTCAAAAATCTACCGGAGAAATCCTTGTCTATGGGAGAAGTCCCAGACCCTAGTCTGAAGCGAAGTGAAGGACAAGGGTCTGGTTTTAACCAGGCTAGAATATCACAGCTGAATAAACATTCTGTCATCATTTCAGGACTCTCGCCTCTGGCCGACCTTGGCAGCTACCCCCCCCCATGAGTGTGCACAAATCTATGAGCTGGCTGCTCAAACGCCTTTGAGTCCTCCCTGAGCTCTGCGTAATGTCGACGTCATTATGTGCTTGTGTGCAAGATTTATTTTCATTACCACATTTTTGACCTTCAAACAGAGGTCAAAAATGTGTTAGGAATTTTGTTTTTCTCCAAACCCTGTCATTTTTCACCACTTTTATTGTCTGTCCAAACAGATCTTACTTGTAAATGAGTCTTCGAGGCTCAATGTTATTTATCTGTTTAAATAAATGTTGAATGAATGAATACAGAGAATAATCCATGCTTTATCACATTCATACACCGATGGAACACACTTTAGAGGTAATGAGGGGTTTGTTGTCTTGCCCAGGGACTCGAGAACCCAGACTTTTGGCATGGAACTGCTGGTGGAATAGAATCACCAACTCTTGCATTGGAGGAGAACTGCTCTAATCACTCAGCCACAGCCGCCCATTTATGTTAAGCCCATGTTTGCCTAATTAGGCTGAAAGAAGCAGAAATTAGCACAAAGAAGTGGAAATTATCTGAAAAAAGCTGAAACAGGGAGGAAAAAACCCTAACAGCAACTAAAATGTAGCTAAAAAACTGAAAGAAGCTTAGATTGCAAGATGACCACGCTCAGAGCAGTTGCTGCTTAACGGGCTCCCGGTACATTCCCAGCTTTTACTCATTTTGATATTGACTCTGTACCTGACTCTGCACGATTTATGTGTGTGAACTATAGCTGAACTGAACTGATGAGAATTGGAGCAGATTTGCCATGAGATATAACTGAAATCAGCAACGAACTAAAAACTATGCTTGGCAGAATGCAGCTCTTTAAGTCATCTACCTGGAAGCTGCAACTGAGGCATTCCAGTGGGCAGAAGAGGAAGCGCTGTTCCTGGCTCAAGAGGAGGGGATGCTGGGCGGGGGTTATGGTGAGGCTGCGAGCTAACACTAGAGCCGGAAAACTCCCGATGCTGTCTCTCTTTCTGTCAAATGTCAGCTCGCTGGACAACAAGATGGATTTACTTCGTCTGAGAGTGGGCAAATGGTAAATGGAGCTTACTTATATAGCGCTTTCCAGCCCCCTATGAATGGCCCCAAAGCGCTTCAAAGTACCAGCCATCCACTCATTCATACACACATTCATACAACGGTAGCGGTAGCCTGCCATGCAAGGTGCTGCCAGTCCTACTGGGAGCAACTCGGGGTTAAGTGTCTTGCCCAGGGACACAAAAAGGTATGCAGTGATCGGGGATCGGCTCGCTGCAGAGTGAGCACTCGGAGGCTCTTTGCATCGTGGCTGGAGACTTTAATCACGTGAATTTAAAGGACTGTCTTTCAAACTTCAATCAACATTTAACCATAGCAACACATGGAAACAACACCCTGGAACGTGTTTACGCAAACTTAAATGATACATACAAAGCCAAACCCCGCCCCCACTTAACCCTTCCGGTCCTGAGCTGGCTACCCTACCTCTACACCATCTCGGACCACTGAGAGCGGGCGTCTCAGAAGAGATGATCAAGTGTGCGGTGCTTTGCCTAACGGAGAAAGTGGATTACAAAGGAAACGTCGGATTCAGTTTTCCAGCTGGATGACAGACTCTTTTTTAGAGCAGACCGCTGCAACGAACTAACGGGGAAAATCACGAGGAGGCGGGATGTGCATTTATGTGAGTAAAAGTTGGTGCACAAACTAGGGCTGAACGATTTAGGAAAATAATCTAATCGCAATTTTTTTCTATAAATTGCGATTGCGATTTAAAATGCGATTATTTTTACTGGTCTGTATTAATTCATATCACTAACGACACAACTGTTTTTTTTTAAATCAGATAATTAATGCGCTTTTTCACGCAGAACGTTAGCTTGTTGAGCTAGCTGCTAACCGGGCACCGTCAAAACAGACCCGGTCACATGACCAGCTCGCGCTCTGTTTATCTCCCGCGGTCTCAGTGTTTCAGCCTCTAAGCTCAGATACACGTTTACATGGGCTAACTTACCTGAATTTATAACTTTTATGACTTATGTCGAGCCTGAAGCAACTGTGTTGGAGCGCACGGTCTCCTCCTCCCTGCTCTACTCTGTTTTGCTCCATTCAGAGCCAGTCGGCTCACTCCCAAGTCACGTGACCAGTCAAATCGTAGCCCGTGCAATTAGTGAATTGCGTTTTAACATATCGCGAGATAATCGCAAATGCGATTAATCGTGCAGCCTTAGCACAAACTGTACTGTTGTAAAGAGTTCTTGCTCCATGTCTTTGGAGCAGATCACAGTGAAGTGTTGGCCCCATTGCCTCCCCCGTGAGTTTTCAGTGACTCTTATCACCGTTGTTTACATCTTCCCTGACGTTAACGCAAATGATGCTGTTTTATGATATTTCAAATCAACCCAAATGTTTATTTTAAAGCATTTGTCAGGCTCGTGAAGGATTGGCAACAATTGTTTAGGAAAAACCACAATCACAGACTACTTTAAAAATAATGATGAGTCATTTATTAAAGAAAACTGTGACAAATAGAAAGGAAAAACAACAATACACACGCAAACTGTTTTCCTGCTAGAAATAATGTGTCATTTAAATCCGCCACAGTTAACAGTACATACAAACTCAAGGCATTGATGTAAAATACATTATCCCTCACCTTTTGACACAAACTGGGAGAGCCTCACAGTTTGGCGAGGGATACATCAATGCAGCCGGACATCTGATCAGGACCCGCGGCAGACTCTCAAATGTTCATCTGAGCGTTGTTCATTTATACCTTGAGGTGTGTGTGTGGCTTCACTCAACTTCAGGCAAAAACATGTTTTCAAAGGTGGTGCTAGGCACGGCTAAAGGCTTATCTGACTAGACTGTTACATCTCTTACCAAGGAGGGCTACAAGGTCATGTGAAGAAAACGAGCTTAGTTTTCTCACATAACGTTGTGCCTGATAAAACCTAATTGCAAATAGTTTCTAGGTTAGCTTGACACTAAACTAAAATGTTTACTACAAGTGTTGCAGAAACCATTAAAAATTGATAAACATTTAGTCAGAAAAACATTAATACTAAACTCTTAATTCATTCCACCCTCTGATTTTCTGACTAATTTTGAAAATTTTCTTCTGTCACCTCATAAGGCGAGTGTATATCCAGCCTTGTAAAGCTACACACCAAATCTAAAAATGGACACAGTCCCCCTCACTTATAGTCTGTTCCCATTAACCCAATAATAATATCCCGCCTCATCCTAAGGCAGTGTTATAAACTAATCTAATTATATGATCCCTCCTTCAAAACAAAGCACTAAAATAACAAAGGAGGGACACCGCATTTTCTCGCTCTAAAACTTTTCCTGTTTAATACATGTGAACACTTTGAAATCAGACAGCCAAACTCAGAGACTCAATCACAAGTTTTGGCACCATGGATCCGTTCATTACGCATCTGAAGGGATCCAATTAGCTAATCAATCTCAACTCCCACGAGTGTACAACACATTCACCCTTTAAAAACACTTAGGTATTTTTTTAGGACTATTTTACTGTCCAGTCCCACAACACCCTGTTTGTAGCACATATCACATTTGCATGTCATAGGCGAGATATATTTGTAACTCAAATTATTCATCATTCAGTCTTATCATCATTTAGTCTCAAAAACAAATCATATTTCATCATTTCAGATAAAATAAAATAAAAATAAAAAACTCAAGGAACAATCAGAAATGTTCCAAACTTGTTGTCACTTCACAATGGATCTTCGTGGCTCCACCCTCTGGAACAGCTTGCACTAAAACACTGTTACATGTGACTCCCGCAATTTATATGTAGTTTTATTCGAAGCACGTGAAAGATTGGTAAGCACTTCTTCTAGTCGTCTTTTTATTCATATCTTCTAGGCAGACCTTAAAGTTGCAATAAGGTTGACGTACTGGAATGTCACATTTGTTGGACACCTTCTGCTTACCTAGTCACCAGCAGGACTGATTCACAGGACATTTGAAGTCATCCAGTTTTCTTAACACGGTTCATTTTGTGGCAAAGACCCTAACTGTCCTCCATCAGGACATGTCTTGGCGTCGAAGAGGTGGGGTCACCAGCAGCACTGTGGCACAGATGCACCACCCTCAGATTCTTTGGACACCCAGCAGTACCATGGCACCGATGAAGTGATGACCCAGCACGACACAAGCCACCACCCTCAGGTGCTTCGGTCACTACCGTCGTCCTCTGCACGCCTCCGTTTGTCCCATCAGACAGACGACGAGGACAAGCCACGAGCTGTAGAAAAAACAAATGCTTTTTAAATAGAATGACAATGATTAGTTATCTTTTCATTCTTCAAACTTGGAAAAAAACTTGAAAACCCCCTTTTTTTAAATAAGACACTTTTTTTACAATAAACTCCTAATTATACATGTGGTCTGAACCAATCTTCTTGACCTGTTCAACTCGGCTTTTCTTTTTTCTGCTTCACTGTTCTTAACCCTTATGACCTCCGTTCTCTCTCGTCCCAAACGTTCCACACATCCATCAGCCTCCACTACTCATCTTTAAACTTCCTCCTAATTCTTCCTCCAGCCTCATCTGCTCCCTCTTTACTCTTCTAGTCTCAAAACCGCACATGGGTACACAAGGGGCAGACGCTGAACCAGCGTGGTGCACCTTTAATCTCTTTATCTGCTCACACCAGTGTTGTTTTCGTTAACGTGACGATGACGTAAAATTTCCGTCAACGCCCCCTTTTTCCATGACAATAATGAGACGGTAACAAAATAAACATTGCTCTTTAATGATTAAAACATGACGAAATGTTTGTTAGTTTTCGTTGACGAGACGAGACTGAACGAAAATGTTAGTCGGTGGTCCGTCAATAATTTATATTTCTGCCCATAATTATATTATGTGTCGGAAAGTCAGCTGTTTGGTCACGCCCACCACCGCGGTGCTGATGTACCATGTGCGCGCCGCGCACTCACCTGTGACTTCCTTTTCATCCTGGACCACCATGGAAGATGCTGCATGTTACACGAAGGAGCTCGGTAGCCGCAAGCCCAGAAAGGATTTATGGACTTATTTTGTATTTAACCCAACTGAGAGAAGAACCGAATGTATCGTGGTCGAGGGAGACGGGGGTAAAAGTGGATTAAAACTTGGTGGGAAAAACACCACGAATCTGAAGCGGCACCTAAAGGCTCATCACCCCAATATTTTTTCAAAGGTAAGTTAGTTACAACTACTACTATTTTTGTAATATTCATACAATGTTACTTGACAAACCAAACGGCTTGTGTGACACAATTCACAACTCCAGTTTCGTGTTTTTTTTATTGTTTTTTTTTTAAATATAAATCCTGTCCTTGTTTGCTAATGTGGATGCTAACTTTGTACTATTAGCTTGTTTTTGCTAATCTAAAGTTGGCTATTGTTACGTGTAAAACATGCAAAGGGATGCTAAAACATGCAGGGATGTGTGGCTGATAGGCTGGGTTTGAGTGAGTGACTGAATATCAAACCTGTTGCTGCCTGTATTACCCCATGTGTCTGTTGGGTCCGCATGCATCCTACATTTTTCTGATGAATGTTTACAGTAAAAGTGTTTGGGACAAAAAAATACTTCATTTTAAATAAATACAATTAAAATTCACAAGTGCTTTATAATCAATGGTATAATCACAACTGTTTTATGTGCTATATATTCAAGTGTTTAATTTATGCAATCATGTTTTACGTGCCTTACGATAACTTGGACAACAATATACAGTATATATATATATATTATCACACACAAGTAGACTTAGTGAAACAAGGAGAATGCAGGCCAACATATGTCTGGGCATGTAACAGCCCTTTGTTTGTCCCAAGCTCTGGGCAGGTAGAAATCCCTGGAGGATGAGCAGATGCACAAAGTGTAACTTACACAAACTCACAAACATTGGTGGGCCTTCCACCGCTAGGGAGCGCTAATGCGCTAATCCGCTTACAGCGGACCTAACGTTTTTGTCAGCGTAACAGCGTTTTGACTAACTTTTATAATTCATAAGCGGATTTGCGATATTTTCATTTAAAATGCAGTACCGATAATAACTAATTATCTATCGGTAAAAACAAAAAAAAACGTATTTACAGGCCTGGACGACTGCTAACAGACCATATCCTGTTAGCGCCGGATGTGGTTCGTGACAAAAAAGCGTCCCCTCAGTCTCTTTGCTAGAGCGAGCGCTCTCAGTTAGCAGCCAGTGTGTTACTCTGCAGCCTTATTGCTTGTTTTCGAAGAGACGAAGAGTTTTTAACATGGAGAGTGAACTTATGGATGTTTCTCAGCGGCCTACGCGACGCGTCTGGATTTTAAAAAGTATTTCGCCATATGCCCTCTTCAAAATGGCGGCCGCGACGGCCACAGAAGATAAGGACTTTCCATGAAAACACGGTAAAAACAATTATTTCTTTGCTGAGAAAAAATATATTTCTTAGCTGACTTTATAGCACAAGGTTTTTCTGAGCTTAGCCGGTTCAAATGGTCAAATCTGGTGGATTAAAAAAAGTATTTCGCCATTTGCCGGCCGCCATTTTGAAGAGGGCATATGGCGAAATATTTTTTTAATTCAGCAGATTGGTAATACATAAGTGCTTTTGAAATTGTGGACCTAAATCAATCAATAAGTGCTTTAGAAATAGCGGAACTAATTTTTGCATTAGTGTTGCCCAGCACTGCTCACAAACATAACTAAATATATACGTTATATGTAGCACACACATAGTGATAATCCACTACAGATCAACTACACATAAATCCATAGTACAAACATACACAGAGACACATTCTTCTAACTAGTCTATACTTTTCTAACTGAGCTAACTTAACAAAGAGTCACGCACACACAGAGCAACAAAACATCAGATCTTCAGGAGACAGCCATGGGGCATAAATATCTGAAGGCAACCAAGGCTTATCAGTGGCTGACCAATCAGGGGCCAGAAGAAGCAGTAGAACATCTCCATAATAATGCAGGGCACCTAGATGATTTTGCATTGCAAGGCTCCTAGGAAATTTCAGCATTCCAGGAGACAACATAAACAAGTCTGTTTCTTGCTCCTCATTCTTTGTGTGCACACAAAGAACAATTTGAATGCTCGTTTACTCTGATTATTCTTGTAACCTATGTCTATCAATAAATCATTTTGCTGCTAGAGATCCCTCGTCATTTGAACACAGCTGTAAAATCCTCCTTCTGTTCTGGGAGTGCAAAACAAATTACCGTACTCAAATTAATTTGTAAAGACTAATATGTTGTTTTTTTTTAAGACTAAAACTAGACTTAAAATTTTTCAGTTTTTGTCGATTAAAACTGGACGAAAACCATTAAATATAGAAATGACTACAACTAACTGGACAATCCATGGCCCCTCCCTGGGCTGCCACCTTACCGTGGTGGAGGGGTTTGAGTGTCCCAATGATCCTAGGAGCTATGCTGTCAGGGGCTTTATGCCCCTAGTAGGGTCACCCAAGGCAGACAGGTCCTAGGTGAGGGACGAGACAAAGCGCAGCCCACAAGACCCCTTATGATGAATAATATAAATGGAAACAATGTTCCCTCGCCCGGACGCGGGTCACCGGGGCCCCACTCTGGAGCCAGGCCCGGAGGAGGGGCACGTTGGCGAGCGCCTGGTGGCCGGGCTTTCACCCATGGAGCTCGGCCGGGCACAGCCCGAAGAGGAGACGTGGGTCCCCCTTCCCATAGGCTCACCACCTGTGGGAGGGGCCAAAGGGGTCGGGTGCATTGTGGAATGGGTGGTGGCCGAGGGCGGGGACCCTGGCGGTCTGATCCTCGGCTACAGAAGCTGGCCATTGGGACATGGAATGTCACCTCTCTGGTGGGGAAGGAGCCTGAGCTAGTGTGTGAGGTTGAGAGGTTCCGGCTAGAAATAGTCGGACTCACCTCAACGCATGGCTCTGGCTCTGGAACCAGTTTCCTTGAGAGGGGTTGGACACTCTTCCACTCTGGAGTTGCCCCTGGTGAGAGGCGCCGAGCAGGAGTGGGCATACTTGTTGCCCCCCATCTCGGTGCCTGTACGTTGGGGTTCACCCCGGTGAACGAGAGGGTAGCCTCCCTTCGCCTACGTGTGGGGGGACGGGCTCTGACTGTTGTTTGTGCCTATGCGCCGAACGGCAGCGCAGATTACCCACCCTTTTTGGAGTCCTTGGAGGGGGTATTGGAGGGTGCGCCTCCTGGGGACTCCCTTGTTCTGCTGGGGGACTTCAACGCTCACGTGGGCAATGACAGTGAGACCTGGAGGGGTGTGGTTGGGAGGAACGGCCCCCCTGATCTGAACCCGAGTGGTGTTCTGTTGTTGGACTTCTGTGCTCGTCATGGATTGTCCATAACGAACACCATGTTCAGGCATAAGGGTGTCCATATGTGCTCTTGGCACCAGGACACCCTAGGTCGTAGTTCAATGATCGACTTTGTTGTCGTCTCATCTGATCTGCGGCCGCATGTCCTGGACACTCGGGTGAAGAGAGGGGCGGAGCTGTCAACTGACCACTACCTGGTGGTGAGTTGGCTCCGATGGTGGGGGAGGATGCCGGTCAGACCTGGCAGACCCAAACGTATTGTGAGGGTCTGCTGGGAACGTCTGGCAGAGTCTCCCGTAAGACGGAGCTTTAACTCCCACCTCCGGGAGAGCTTTGAACACGTTCCGAGGGAGGCGGGGGACATTGAGCCCGAGTGGGCCATGTTTCGCGCCTCTATTGTCGAGGTAGCTTATCGGAGTTGTGGCCGCAAGGTTGTTGGTGCCTGTCGTGGTGGCAACCCTCGAACCCGGTGGTGGACACCGGCGGTGAGGGATGCTGTCAAGCTGAAGAAGGAGTCCTATTGGGCCTTTTTGGCCTGTGGGACCCCGGAAGCAGCAGATAGGTACCGGCAGTCCAAGCGGCATGCGGCTCGGGTGGTTGCTGAGGCAAAAACTCGGGCGTGGGAGGAGTTCGGAGAGGCCATGGAGAATGACTTCCGTACGGCTTCGAGGCGATTCTGGTCCACCATCCGGCGTCTCAGGGGGGGAAAGCGGTACGCGACCAACACCATTTATGGTGGGGATGGCGTGCTGTTGACCTCAACTCGGGATGTTGTGAGTCGGTGGGCGGAATACTTCGAAGACCTCCTCAATCCTACTGGCACGTCTTCCACTGAGGAAGCGGAGCCTGGGGACTTTGGATCGGGCTCTCCAATCTCTGGTGCTGAGGTCGCCGAGGTGGTTAAAAAGCTCCGCGGTGGCAAGGCTCCGGGGGTGGATGAGATTCGTCCTGAGTTCCTTAGGGCTCTGGATGTTGTGGGGTTGTGTTGGCTTACGCGACTCTGCAATATCGCGTGGACATCGGGGGCAGTTCCCTTGGATTGGCAGACTGGGGTGGTGGTTCCCCTATTCAAAAAGGGGGACCGTAGGGTGTGTTCCAACTATAGAGGGATCACACTCTTAAGCCTCCCTGGTAAGGTCTATTCAGGGGTTCTGGAGAGGAGGGTCCGTCGGATAGTCGAACCTCGGATTCAGGAGGAGCAGTGTGGTTTTCGTCCTGGTCGTGGAACACTAGACCAGCTCTACACCCTCAACAGGGTCCTGGAGGGTGCGTGGGAGTTTGCCCAACCAGTTTACATGTGCTTTGTAGACTTGGAAAAGGCATTCGACCGCGTCCCTCGGGGGGTTCTGTGGCGGGTACTCCGGGAGTATGGGGTACCAGGCCCATTGATATGGGCTGTTAGGTCCCTGTACGACCGGTGTCAGAGCTTGGTCCGCATTGCCGGCAGTAAGTCAGGCTCGTTTCCGGTGAGAGTTGGACTCCGCCAAGGTTGCCCTTTGTCACCGATTCTGTTTATAACTTTTATGGACAGAATTTCTAGGCGCAGCCAAGGTGTTGAGAGGATCCGTTTTGGTGGCCTTAGAATCGCTTCTCTGTTTTTTGCAGATGATGTGGTCCTATTGGCTTCATCAGCTCGTGATCTACAGCTTTCGCTGGAGCGGTTTGCAGCTGAATGTGATGCGGCCGGGATGAGGATCAGTTCCTCCAAATCCGAGGCCATGGTCTTGAGCCGGAAAAGGGTAGCGTGCCCTCTCCGGGTCGGGGAGGAGGTCCTTACCCAAGTGGAGGAGTTTAAGTATCTCGGGATCTTGTTCACGAATGAGGGAAAACTGGAGCGTGAGATCGATAGGCGGATAGGTGCAGCGTCCGCAGTGAAGCGGGCGCTGTACCGGTCTGTCGTGGTGAAGAGAGAGCTGAGTCAAAAGGCAAAGCTCTCAATTTACCGATCGATCTACGTTCCCACCCTCATCTATGGTCATGAGCTTTGGGTTATGACCGAAAGAACAAGATCTCGGATACAAGCGGCTGAAATGAGTTTTCTCCGCAGGGTGGCTGGACTCTCCCTTAGAGATAGGGTGAGAAGCTCAGTCATCCGGGAGGGACTCGGAGTAGAGCCGCTGCTTCTCCACATCGAGAGGAGCCAGTTGAGGTGGCTCGGGCATCTGGTTAGGATGCCTCCTGGACGCCTCCCTGGTGAGGTGTTCCGGGCATGTCCCACCGGGAGGAGACCCAGAGGAAGACCCAGGACACGCTGGAGGGACTATGTTTCTCGGCTGGCCTGGGAACGCCTTGGGATTCCCCCAGAGGAGCTGCTCCAAGTGGCTGGGGAGAGGGAAGTCTGGGCCTCCCTACTTAGGTTGCTACCCCCGCGACCCGACCCCGGATAAGCGGAAGAAAATGGATGGATGGATGGACTACAACTAACTAAAACTAAGAAGTATTTTAGTCTAAAAGACTAAGACTAAAACTAAAATCAAAATGGCTGTCAAAAACAACACTGCTGGGAGCCCATCAGTGCCAGGAGCTTTACCACTTTGCATGCTCTGTAGGGCTTCTTGAAGCTCAGTTAGTGAAAGCTCCACTGACAGTGCATCATTGGTGCTGGTGAAGATTCTCAGTCGTCCAGGACATGATGAAATCAAAAAAAGGCGTTCAATACAGGATCAACTGGACTTTATTTGTTGCAGAAAACGTTTCGACTTCTGTCCAGAAGTCTTTTTCAATTCTGAATGGAAGCTGTGAGAACGAGAAGTTTTATACAGGCTTACAAGTCACGCACCAACATATGAAATTGGAAACTGAGATAACACCACAAATTAACTAACATGCCCATTCTATTTAAATTGACAAAACGACACATCCCAGCTTAACCAAGGGGGGTTTGTAACACATACATGTAAATTGAAAGATCACACCTTAAACAGTAGGAGGTTCCCTTGAACAGTAGTGCATCATTGGTTTCCTTCATCACTTGAGGAAGATCTTGATAAAAACTGTGGGCCACAGCTGGGTGTTCTTGATATTCAGTGTTATAATAGTGCCAAAATCAGTCAGTATCTCACCCGTATCGGATTTTAAGGAGTGCATCATTTTCTTTCACCCATTTTTGCATTCTAGATCAAAGAAAAAGGATGAAGGAACATCTATCATTGCATAGTTACGCTCAGTAACACAGCACTGCAGCTGTTGAACAAACACGGACTCTCTCGGAGCGCGTCAAGGTCGGTCCCGGTCCACTTTTTCATGGAGCAGAAATCGGGTCTGAACAGAACCACTATCCGACTACGTTCTAACAGTAATATGCTTCTATGACCTGCTCTAACACGTAAAACACCACAACAGCAATCTTGTAGATGTTAAATTATAGCTTTCAGGCTTTTGACTCGGCGGTCAAACAAAGCCTTGTACAGGAGTCTGCGTGAGCTGGACCGAACAGGACCAGGACCCCCACAGACCACGGCTGACAAAACTTCACCTGAATGCTTCCAACAGCGTCTAACAGAGTTGAAACAATAAAAATCTCACAGCTTCAAATGATAAAAACATGCAGAATCTGCCTGCTTTGAACACTTCCAGCCAAAATCATTATCCTCAGAGTTTAAAACTTGGATCCTTTTATGCAAACATGACGTTACAGTTCATGACTGAGACCACAGATATCAATAAACTTTCAGAACCACGTACGAGGCCACCAGATGTAAGGGGTTATGAGGAGGTCAATATTAATACTGACCTCTTTACCTTAATTAATTTACTTATTCAGATTGAATAGTAAATTCACGGATTCTGTTCTTTTTCAGTTTACCCAATGTTTCTGTGATCTTTATGATGGATAAATAAACAGAGCTATAGAGTGACAATGGACACGTTAACTTAGCTTGATATGTCAAAGAGACACTATCATTTATTTAAAATGAATCAACTAAATTAACACCATTACACTTGATTGACATGATTTCACTTTCTTTCAAATTAATACGTCAGCACACTTAAATTTAACACAACAGACTTCAATATTGGATGTTAACATATTTAGTCTGTGGGCTCTTCAGCTTAAAATAGTTTCCAGCTTAGAATTGAGGGAAAAAGATAGGAGGAAAGATTTAAGAAGAATTGGGAGGTTAAGAGAGGAAGTTTATCTTGCATTTATGAAACCAGATGACACTCTTCCGTACGCGTCCAGCTAAGATATCATCACACCTCCAGCAAGCAAACAGCTGCTCCTTTACCTTAAGACGTCCGCCTTGGTTCTGGTAAAGAGCTGTGGTCAACTTTAGACTGACGAGTCGTCGGTCCCGCAAGTCCAAGCTGGACTCCACGCGTGTTTACCTTGTCGGTGTCGGTGATACTCGCTTTCGTCGGCAGAAGTCGTGACAGTCGTGGCTTCTTGGCTCAAGATAATTTATTCCAGGAAGGAATAACAAAGTTTTTGAGCTTACGCTCGGAGTGGACCCATAACAACATGTTATCAGTCCCAGCTGGATGACGAGTCCTTAGCGCGTGACTGTTGGTCATTCAGCTCTTTGGAAAGTTCACATCATCTTTCGAAGCTCCCAGAAACTCTGAAGCGTTTCCGCACAGTTAGAACTTAAAAAGCAGGAACAAAGAGAGGAGTGAACTTGCCTTATCAGACCCAAGGTTACAGCCAGAGCAGAGAGAGATTTGTTTAGGGAAAGGCACAGCAAGCTGGAGCCCTTTCATGAAAAACACGGATTACTGTCCTCTGAGTTTCTAAACAAAACCGTCCGGTCTCTGTGACCCGAGACTGCACCTTTGACACAGCAGTGAACACAGTTTAAACTCTTACAGAATAACACAGCTTAAAAGCACACATCATGAAAATGACAAAAGTTATTCTTTTGATCACATCAGCCTAAAATCAAAGATAGAAATAGTCTCTTTTGGTGACTATATTTATCAGATTACAGCTAAATGAATGATTTTGTAGTAAATGTCTTGCTTTACTGAAAGGTCAGTAAAGGTCATCACTGGACAGTTCAAAAACCTTAATTTGACCCTGGGTAGGTCCACTACATCTCCCCCCTTTTGGAAGCCATCGCCAGTCCTTGGGGATGGGGTCCAACACGAAAGGAAACCTTGAACTGTCTTTGATCTTGAAGTAATCCAGCAAGTGGAAAAGAAAAATCAAAAATTATAATCCCATAAAGTTTTTGGAAATTCCATACTGTTCGGAGGTAATCCCATTGCGAAAAGCTTTTAATCCCTTGGAAAACTGAGTCTGTTAACTCTTGGCAAACAAAGTCTGTGATCCTTTGGGAAACAAAGTCTTATAATCCACAGCGGTAATTCCACAACGATTAGTTTTGTTGATTGATCAGCAACAATTGTTTTCATAATCAGCATGTAGAGGGGATCCCTCGATTGACGCAGAGGAGGCGACCCTTGGATGAAGGTTGAAGACCAAGCGTTGGAGCTGCAGGTCCCCACATCGAAGGTTGTTGGCTGGTTGGTTTCCAGTCAGTGCCACTCTGGTTCTATGTGTCATGCAATTATGTGGTTTTTTAGGTGGGCTTATGAATAGGATTTTACATTAGGCCCTACCTATATGCACCTGGTATGTAAGCTATCATGGTTTAGATCAGCTACAATTACCAATTAAGGGGTGGATCAATTCTGTAAAATTAGATATAGGGATTTGTACCTATAAAATTTTGGAGGGCTTCTGTAACGAAGGCCTCTAATTCCAAACTATTCCTCCATTCATTACTTAGTTTAGGTTGAACTAAAATAAAAAATGAAATATAGTTTGATCTAAATGTCTGTTGTCTTTTAGACGATCGACGTAGGATTTGGTATTCCTAATAAATTTTGAAGTCTATGGCGAGACTCATCAAAATGAATAGACAATCTAGAATAGAAACGATCGAATCGGTTCAATTTAGAAATTGTGAGACCAGTGTAGTTTATGGTACCTTGAGTAGCTTTAAACTACATTGACTCTTCGACGATTGAGATTTAACAAAACGAACTGCATGTTGGCATAGTTAAATCCATATCATTCATTAACCAATGTTAATACAAAACCTTTTTGGCTGGGAGTGTTCAGAACCAAACAATATCTCAACTAATGACAACAGTAATGACTAAACAACAAGGAAACAACGTTTCACTGCTTCGACACACTCTTGTCGTCAGATTCCAAAGTGCAACACACAAGAAAACAGGTCTCAACTTTATGACCGAGGTCAAATTAAATCTCGTGGATTTAAACGGTTGTTAAGGTTAGTTTTTTGTTGTGGGTTTTAGGCTTAGCGTTTCTAAGTTCAAATTGGACAATGCGACTTATAGGGTGGAAAATACGGTAGTTTAAACCTGATTAGTTTATTTACTAACTTGTGTTTGGACGACCTTATTATCCCATGAAGTCGGTGAGTTTGTGAGATCTTTGTCTTTTGTGGAGTCATTGAACGCCTTGTAAGGTTTGATCTGATTTCGATGTACCCATTTAGCAATTGGCTCTTTGCGGCCTTTGCTGATTTTGATTTCGTAGACGACTGAGGACACTTTGTCTGTTATCAGATGAGGTCCAGTCCACCTGGGCATTAGTTTGCGGGCGAGAGTTCCGGTCTCGGACCCTCCTTTCCCGGTTGCTGGGGCGAACGTATAGTACCAGACTCTGTCTCCCACTTGGAGTTCATTGTGAGAGGCCTTCTGGTCATAGTACGCCTTACGTCCTTCAGCGGATTTTTCCAGGTTTTTCTGGGCGAAAGCAAAAGTGTTTCTGAGGTGTACATTCAAATCTTTGTCTTTGGCA
This sequence comes from Garcialebias charrua, assembly GCA_038048925.1. NCBI lineage: Eukaryota > Metazoa > Chordata > Actinopteri > Cyprinodontiformes > Rivulidae > Garcialebias > Garcialebias charrua. Next base: position 36,955 of record JBBPBX010024494.1, read on the forward strand.
TGGCCTAACATCACCCCCCTTTGGTCATGGGGGACCACGAGCACAGGTGAGGACGTCCGTCCATGGGCACAAGTTAGGATGCCACCGTTTAGTTTAAGCTGTTCGCGCAGCTGAGAGAAGACGGTACACAGGAATCGTTTAGGATTTGGCCAACGTATCTTCTTACGTTTACCTCTTTCCGTGTAATTCAGGTGTGTCACAACCGTCGGCGCAGTCGCAGGTGTGTCTGATTGTACAGACTGCGACGGGTCACTGTCGTTGTGTGTGTCTTCCCACTTCTTGACTGAAGAGGGGCTCTTTGAGTCTGTAAAAACTATGTCATTTCTGACTAGTTCTAGGCTCAAATGTTCCTGAACCAAGGTTTCATCGAAAGCTTGGCTGATAGCCGATTTACCTGTCCCAGGGGACAGTACAGCAACCTCGGTGTGGGGTCCTTGGATCTCCACACCTTTCTCTACCTGTGGTAGGTAATGTGAGTTTGCCCCCTTCTTGTCTGATGAGGGGTCCTCGTAATCTGCAACAATGATGTCCAAGTGACTGTCAGCGTTTGGTTGACTGTCATTTTCTGGACTCAGATGCCCTTGAACCAAGGTTTCATTGAAAGCTTGGTTGATTGCCGAATTACCTGTCCCAGAGGACAGTACAGCGTCTTCGGTGTGGGATCCTTGGATCTCAACACCTTTCACTACCTGTGGTAGGCAGTGGTCAGGGAGTGCTGAATGTGTCAGCTCACAGAGGAGGTTCTCTTGTTGGGCCAGAGTTTGGTCCAACTTTTGGGTCTCTTCTGTCTCACCTGTAGTTGAAGGTTCACTTACCGGGCTCTCGTCCTCGGATGAGCAGTCCCGTGTGTCCTTTGCGGTACCTGCGGTTAGGCAGTCTGTATCACAACTAGGAAGCACTTTTATTGGCAGGGGTTTTCTCACTGTGCTCCACATTTTCCGTCGACCATAATCTATAATCGCGTTGAAGCGGTTTATAAAATCTTGGCCAACCAAAAATGGGAATGAGTCAAGTTTAGACACGTACACCGGGTGGCGTAGTGTCATTTCGCCAATCTGCATGTGAACCATAGCCATAGCTGTTAGGGTTGTTCTCGTCTCTGCGAGACCCTGTAGCTCAATAGCACATTTCTCAAAGGGTATTTGCCTGTCAACACCGTTAGCGGCGGTCCTCAGCTCCTCGAACAGCTTGGCCGACATAATAGTTATATCAGAACTGCCATCCAGGAGGGCTTCACGCTCAAGGACACCTTCCAGTGTGATAGGCAGGTAAGCTTTCTTAGCCACCCCCCTTTGTATAAAGTTACACAGAAACCTCACAGGTCTTGGCCCACGTTTCTGTTCACGTGTGACTCTGTCTGTGTAATCTTGTTTACTGTCAGCATCTTGTTCGCTGTCAGCATCATGACCTTCAGGATGTTGTTGTGTGTCAGCAATTGGTTTGCTGTCAACATCCATGGCAATGTTGGTAGTAGTGTGCGCTGAGTTATTTGTGTGCTCTGAGTCTTTGTGAAAGACAGTGCTACACATCGCTCCAGGTTGGTCAATGTTGAGAGTGTCATTATCAATGATAACGCCACTCATTGTATCAGGTTGGTCAAGCACAGTAACATTCAAATCTACTGACAAACTACTTACTTCCTCTGTCTCTTCCGAGCATAGAGGTGTTGGGCCATTATTCCGGGACATTCGTGACTCTTTGCCTGTCTCGAACTGTTCTGTTCGAGGCGCGGGAGGTGCAGTTCCAAGGCTCAGGGGTTTCTGTTGGGACCACGCATAGTTACATGAGTATAGGTCCTCATCCTTCAATTTCTTTTGAAGTCCACCCACCGATGGACCTTGGTTTTCACCCACCTGGTTCGATCTGAACCGTTGTGGGTCTCTTAGAGAGTGAACACCTACCTTTTGTGGTTCGTTGCTTGTCTCAGATTTTTCAATCTGAGGTGCTTCAGGGGCGGGGCTCCCTTTAAACCATTTTGAGTCACTGTTCCAACTGGCACCAACATCTCGTTGTATGTCAGTTTGAAAATCTTGTTCATTCTTGCTAGTATTATCCAACTCTTTTAACAACCGACGCGTGTTCTCCACCACTTCTGAGGTCAGAAGGCCTTTGAGACGATAGTGTTCATTCTCGCTAGTATCATCCCACTCTTTTAACAACCGACGCATGTTCTCTGCCTCTTCTGAGGTCAGAGGACCTTTGAGACGACGGTGTTTATTCTCGCTGTCTATAGGAGAGTGAACCTCGCCTACTTTTAGCGACTGTGATACGACCTTTTGACCTGGGCACACCTCAGAGGGTGTTTTGTTTTGCATGTGAGCCTCAACAGCAGTTACAGCGCACTGTTTCATCACTGATTGTTTAAACTGATGTTGTAGCTCAAGGCCTTTTTCGAGAAGTTTTTCTCTTTGTCGTTTGCTATTGTTGTCACTAACTGTGTGCTCTGAGTTATCCATGTGCTCTGAGTTATCAAAGACAAGGTCACTCAATGTACCAGTTTGGTCATCCTCTATATCATTCAAGTTTTCAAACAACCAACTTATGTCCACTATCTCATCAGAGCTTAGAGGTATGGTGCATTTTTCCTGGAACTTCTGTGACCTTTTGCTACTCTCGGACTGTCCAGTCCGCAGTGCAGGGGCAGGACCTTTGCTCGGTGTAGACCGCGGAG
>JBBPBX010024495.1:11934-26259 GCA_038048925.1 Garcialebias charrua
AATGATGAGTCCAGCTACAGGCAGGAGGTGGAACACCTGGAGAGCTGCAAGTCGTGGACTTTAGAAGGAATAAACACACCTTGCTGAGAAGTTTGTCAAAATCTGTTCAGTGGTGCATAAGAGATTTTGCTAACAGACAGACAAATTACTATGCACACAGACAGACATGGGCAAAAAAACATCCATGTTTGCCTTCAGCAAAAATTCAATGTAAAAGTAAACCTCCTCCTTTCGACATCTTAAAACTGTTTTAGCAGCTTGCACACTGCATTTGTAAAATTGATCTGTTTGTTTTGAATTGAACATTAATCGATTCAGCATGGTTAGTACTAAACAAGCAAAGTGCATGTGTGCATGTGTTCTTGGAAAAAAGGGAGTTAGGTTGCAGTGCTCTGCTTTAGTGAACATAAACATCTCCTGAAGAAGCAAATATCCATATGGGCTGCAGCCACTCCTCAGTAACTTTCCATCTCCCAGTGATATTGTTATTGCTTGTTGACCACAGGTGCAGGTTCCCAGGGGGGCACCCTGGTGTCTTGCAGGTTGCCTAATCAAGAGGCTAAGCTGTGCTCGAGGGACTTTCCAAATGCAGCACTTAGTTTGTGAGCTGCCTTTGCCGTCACGTCTGAGTTGATTGTGTTCTGCTGCTCTCTGCCTCAAGGACGCCATGCCAACAGCCTCGACCTGTGGGAGCCTGGGGTTTTTCCTCTCTTCATCAACAAACTTTCAGTATTTTTATTTCTTACTTTATTTTAACTTTGACAACCCAATTCATCAGGAGTTATTTCATTAGAAAAATGAAGGCTCCAGCTTTATTGAAAGAATGTGGAGTTTCAGGATAAAATTGTCTTATTCTGGCTCGTAACCTTGAAATTAATGTTCTGTGTGATCTTACACAATAACAAAACACGTCATGCTGGAAGTATGTGTTGTGGCTGGCTCCCAGCTACTAACACATCTCATTTCAGCTCAGTGTTTGTAACTTTGTTTGAGTTACAGCCATTTCTATGTGTCACCCATGTTCAAGGTTCAAGGTTCTTTATTGTCATTTGCATCACTTGGTACATGAGGGGGAACAAAATCATGTGCACAAGGTCCCAGTTACACCCCAAAACAGCAAAAATATAAAGAGTACTAAAAAGAAATAGTATATAAGGATCTAAAATATACACAAAGATATACACTAAATATCCTTTGTCTCTTGCCTTCATACATCTCCTCCTAGTGCAGCTACAGCGTGCGCTCTCAGGACATCATTACATGCAGTGTTCCCTCAGTGAGGACTGAACTAGGCAACAGGGCCTTCTCCTAATCCGCTCTCGTTTCCTGGAATATCTTGCACAAAGATCTGAAGCTCTCGACCTTGACTTCTCTAAGTGGATTTAAACGTCTGTTAAGATGGCTAGAACCAATGCAGACATATTCCTGTTTTTAGTTTTCTACATCACCTTACAACCTAGCTGTATTTGGTTCGTTTTTCATACCATTTGCTCTCGTTTGTGCTTCTCAATTTGTATGCTTTCGTTTATGATTGTGTATTGTTGTCTTTGTCGTCCACTGTTGTCATCACTTTTTGTTGAAACCAGGTCTCTCTTGTAAATGAGTCCCCGAGGCTCAATGGGATTAACCTGTATAAATAAAGGTTGAATGAATGTAAACTATTATTTCTGACTGCCAGAACTCATGGACCAGAACATTGCATCCTGACCCTTTAAGCTGGTCAGGAAGAAGGTTGTCAGACTCCAGTCAGAATCAATGTGGCCCATTTTCAGATCTTTATGCTACATTAAACTGTTTGCCTCCTGGGCTTTGTCTACAGAAATAGTTTATTTAAACCTGAAAATGCCCATGGAGAACTCAAATTTTGTTGTTGCATGTGATGCATCTTAAACATTTTAAATTCCTAACATAGGTTTGAAAATGATAATTCTAATGTCTTCCTAAATAGGTCTATTATTTTAGAAACTTTTGGATGAATTAGATTTTATTAGTTAAAATGTATAGCTTTAATCTCTTGTGAAATGAAAAGGGCTCTCTTTTGACTAAAAACCACACAAAAATTAACAGAAATCATGATCAAGGATAATTTATGAAAGAAGCGCTGGCGGCTCTGTTTTCATAAAAACGTTTGTGGCTGTTTCCATGGATGATTTCTCCACAAGTGAGTTTTCCTTTTAAAAGTCAAGGATAACACAATCATCAGTCTAGAAATAAATTCCCACTCTCCTCATTTTAAGACTTTTATTTTAAAAAACTCTTTATAACTGGGTCATAAAGTGTTGGCGGTGAAAAAGACTCGTCGCTGTTTCAACCTTTTAACGTTACTGACAAATCTTTGTTCTGCTGTGCAAAAAAACTATGTAGGTTTACACATTTTTTTTTTTAAATCTTCAAAACAAAATTTGATCTTCTAGCATTTCCTTTTTTAAACTCAAGAATTGCGTTCAAACTGGCAAGTAATAGTAAGAGCAAAGGCAAAATGTTCTAGAATTGCGCCGCTCGGGGTGGCTGCATGTTGGAGTAGCTCTGTTACATTCGTTCTAGGATATTGCTTTCAAAACTTTAATTCCTCTTTTTTCTGGATGTAAATCGCTGTTTTCGCTTGATTATTTACTCTGGTATCAGATGCTGTGCAGCTGGAAGGATTTTTACCAAAATAATTTTACTTTTGGGCATTTGTTATGATGCATAACCATGGCAACAATGTGTTTATTAACAACCAGGAGCAGCTGATTAACATCTCAATAACTGAAATACCTCAACTACAGCCCCAAATCCCAAATGAGTTGAAAAGGAGGCACCATGGACCAATTCCTGTCAACCTGTTGGCGGTGCTTGAGTTGACAGCCGAAATCCTGGAGCTGGTGCGAAACTCGGCTCATGACAATGGGAGAATCTGGATCACTTGTTTTATTTATTTATTTATTTATTTATTTTTTAAGCAGGCCTATTCTGCCTCCACATGATTCTGTTTTTAATCTTAGTTAATACCATTATTGATTTTATTTGATTTTATCACTTGTTTTTATTGTTGTAGCACTTTGAGATTTTTATTAATGAAAAGTGCGGTATAAATTGAATTTATTATTATTATTATTATTATTATCATCCCCCAGCACCTTCAGCTGACTGTCCGTAGCAACGAGTGGCTCGGCACACTGCTGGGAGGAGTGACTATCGCACAGGGAGGAATCCTGCCCGGCATTCCGGCAGTCCTGGTGCCCAGGAGGACTGAGAGGCCCACCATATCTGACAGCAAGCTGGATCCAAATGGATGGACCGGTATCTGTGGCCAGATTCTTCAGATTCACTGCAGGAGATCCTTCCTGCCCACAGCTATCAGCATCTTTAACAACTCTTGAATGAAACAAGGAGGGGCTACAACACTTACTTTACCTGTGGGATTAATAAAGTATTTTTTAAATTGAATTGAATTGAAAACACTTCCTCAACCTGAGGCTGAAACATCCATCCATCCATCTTCTTCCGCTTATCCGGGGTCGGGTCGCGGGGGTAGCAGCCTAAGTAGGGAGGCCCAGACTTCCCTCTCCCCAGCCACTTGGAGCAGCTCCTCCGGGGGAATCCCAAGGCGTTCCCAGGCCAGCCGAGAAACATAGTCCCTCCAGCGCGTCCTGGGTCTTCCTCTGGGTCTCCTCCCGGTGGGACGTGCCCGGAACACCTCACCAGGGAGGCGTCCAGGAGGCATCCTAACCAGATGCCCGAGCCACCTCAACTGGCTCCTCTCGATGTGGAGAAGCAGCGGCTCTACTCCGAGTCCCTCCCGGATGACTGAGCTTCTCACCCTATCTCTAAGGGAGAGTCCAGCCACCCTGCGGAGAAAACTCATTTCAGCCGCTTGTATCCGAGATCTTGTTCTTTCGGTCATAACCCAAAGCTCATGACCATAGATGAGGGTGGGAACGTAGATCGATCGGTAAATTGAGAGCTTTGCCTTTTGACTCAGCTCTCTCTTCACCACGACAGACCGGTACAGCGCCCGCTTCACTGCGGACGCTGCACCTATCCGCCTATCGATCTCACGCTCCAGTTTTCCCTCATTCGTGAACAAGATCCCGAGATACTTAAACTCCTCCACTTGGGGCAGGACCTCCTCCCCGACCCGGAGAGGGCATGCTACCCTTTTCCGGCTCAAGACCATGGCCTCGGATTTGGAGGAACTGATCCTCATCCCGGCCGCATCACACTCGGCTGCAAACCGCTCCAGTGAAAGTTGTAAATCACGAACTGATGAAGCCAGTAGGACCACATCATCTGCAAAAAACAGAGAAGCGATTCTAAGGTCACCAAAACGGATCCTCTCAACACCTTGGCTGCGCCTAGAAATTCTGTCCATAAAAGTTATGAACAGAATCGGTGACAAAGGGCAACCTTGGCGGAGTCCAACTCTCACCGGAAACGAGCCTGACTTACTGCCGGCAATGCGGACCAAGCTCTGACACCGGTCGTACAGGGACCTAACAGCCCTTATCAAAGGGCCTGGTACCCCATACTCCCGGAGTACCCCCCACAGAACCCCCCGAGGGACGCGGTCGAATGCCTTCTCCAAGTCCACAAAGCACATGTAAACTGGTTGGGCAAACTCCCACGCACCCTCCAGGACCCTGTTGAGGGTGTAGAGCTGGTCCAGTGTTCCACGACCAGGACGAAAACCACACTGCTCCTCCTGAATCCGAGGTTCGACTATCCGACGGACCCTCCTCTCCAGAACCCCTGAATAGACCTTACCAGGGAGGCTTAAGAGTGTGATCCCCCTATAGTTGGAACACACCCTACGGTCCCCCTTTTTAAATAGGGGAACCACCACCCCAGTCTGCCAATCCAAGGGAACTGCCCCCGATGTCCACGCGATATTGCAGAGTCGCGTAAGCCAACACAACCCTACAACATCCAGAGCCCTAAGGAACTCCGGGCGAATCTCATCCACCCCCGGAGCCTTGCCACCGCGGAGCTTTTTAACCACCTCGGCGACCTCAGCACCAGAGATCGGAGAACCCGACCCAAAGTCCCCAGGCTCTGCTTCCTCAGTGGAAGACGTGCCAGTAGGATTGAGGAGGTCTTCGAAGTATTCCGCCCACCGACTCACAACATCCCGAGTTGAGGTCAGCAGCACGCCACCTCCACCATAAATGGTGTTGGTCTCGTACCTCTTTCCCCCCCTGAGACGCCGGATGGTGGACCAGAATCGCCTCGAAGCCGTACGGAAGTCATTCTCCATGGCCTCTCCGAACTCCTCCCACGCCCGAGTTTTTGCCTCAGCAACCACCCGAGCCGCATGCCGCTTGGACTGCCGGTACCTATCAGCTGCTTCCGGGGTCCCACAAGCCAAAAAGGCCCAATAGGACTCCTTCTTCAGCCTGACAGCATCCCTCACTGCCGGTGTCCACCACCGGGTTCGAGGGTTGCCACCACGACAGGCACCAACAACCTTGCGGCCACAGCTCCGATAAGCTGCCTCGACAATAGAGGCGCGGAACACGGCCCACTCGGACTCCATGTCCCCCGCCTCCCTTGGAATGCTGAAACATGTTGTTTTTTTTTGTTTGTTTTTTTAGTTTATGAAAATATTTTTGATAACATATTCTTTGAGATGCATACTAGATGCTCATTTTGAGAAAATGTTCAAAGCTTTACATATTCATGACATCATATGTTGTTCTATGTTTGTGTTGTTATTTTAGAGACACTTTAAAAGCATCATATTCAAACAAGACACCTAAATTAATTACAGGCAGTTTACAACCTTGAACTCTAATCTCGAGATTTGTTCATGTTTCATGTGTCCCTGTGTTAAGATCTGGGAATCTTTTAAAATCATACAATCAAACTGGAAGACCATGTTGCAACTATTAACTGACAAAAAGTCAGTGAGGACCATAAAAAGAGCAATTTAGAGAGGCAGAATCTGTCGGAAGTAAAGATGGACACGGTTTTACTGGTCTTCAAAGAACTGCAACTAAAACTAATGGCACGATTTCAGAATAATGCTTATCAGTTAAGCTAGATTCATACTCGACGCGTCGCGCAGCGCGCGAGGGTGCGCGCTCCAAAAGTGACGCAATTTCACAGTCCCCGCCCCTGCGCGTTGGCCCCGCGCGTGGGATTAGCGCGTGACGTGCACCTCTGAATTTTTGAAACTCCGCAAGCCTCTGCGCGCGCGGTGGGCGCTACGATTTGATTGACAGGTCCCCACCGACAGCCTTCACCCTCTTCACGCCGGAGCCTGCAGCTGTTTGCGCCGCTGTGGTCGTGGAGACGGAGTCGCGACGCATGGAGGAATGTTTTGTGACACAAAATGTATTAAATTCTCCTTCGTTCCTGATCTGGAGTCGGACTTTTCTTTTGTTTTTTCGCCAAAAGTCACGTGATCGCTTTCTCCTCCGCTGACTCCATGCATTAAAGCCGCAAATAAAGACAACAGTTCAGCACGCGAGCGGAAAGCTATTTGTTTTTGTTGTGTGATTTCAAACAGTTCTTCTTCTACGGTAGATTTCTTCTTCTACACCTTTCTTGCAACATATGCACAGGTTTTAGAGGGTACTGCCTCCTGCTGGTCCGTAAAAGAACAGCACTTTGCCATGCGCCGCCGTGCGTCAACCATAAACACAGAGGCGACACTGTAAACGCATTTCGCCGCACGGCTGATGTGCACGCGCAGCGCGCACGCTCCAGCCTGCGGACCAAAGCGAAAGTCCCACGCGCGGGGCCAACGCGCAGAGGCGGGGACTGTGAAATTGCGTCACTTTTGGAGCGCGCACCCTCGCGCGCTGCGCAACGCGTCGAGTATGAATCTAGCTTCACTCAGCCTTTAGAGAGACTGACTATCCCATCATCTACAGGTCATGGTGTCATCAATAGATTTTAAAACATCTGAAAAAAGTTCAGAGCTCAAGGGACTAGCCTGAAAGTCAATTTTGGATGGTCGTGATATCCGAGCTCTCAGGGTCCACTGCACTACAAATAAGTCTCGTTGTGTTCTGGACATCGCTGCATGGGCTCAAGAACATGTCCACAATTCACTGTTTGTAAACACAGTTGTCCATACCAAAGTTCATGCTCAATATTCTAGGTAAAAATCCCACAATGTTCAGTCAGAACATATGGGCGGATTTTTTTTTTTTTTTTCTGAGATGTTTCGTCCTTCATCCAAAGGACTTCTTCAATCTGAGGAGCCGCCACACGAACTGATTCCCACAAACAACACACTCCATAGTGGAAAATACAGTTTGCTGGTGCTAAGATGGCCTCTGGGGCCCACTCTCTCCCGTCCACTCCTGAGACAGTCAGAACAAAGTGGTTCAAAACACCAAAGGTCTCCTTATCCTGAAGAAGTCCTTTGGATGAAAGTCAAAACATCTCAGAAAAAAATAATAATGAGAAGAAACCGTCTGGTGACCTGACTGAACATTGTTGGATTTGGATTATTGAGCATGAACTTTTGTGTTTTGAACTACTTTAGCATGACTGTCTCAGAGGAGTTGACGGGGGAGAGGGTGGGCCCCAGAGGCCATCTTAACACCAGCAAACAGTTTTATCCACTATGGAGTATGCTGTTTGTGGGAATCAGTTTGTTTTTTGGCTCCTCAGATTGATGAAGTTCTTTGGATGAAGGACGAAATGTCTCAGAAAAAAAAAAAGAGAAGAAAACATCTAGATGACCGTTCATCATACCATCTGTAACTGCTGCTTATAGCTCTATGATGCCAAGGAAAGCCATATGTGAACACAATCTTTAAACTCTGAAGTCTTCCCTGGACCAAAAATGGACTGAGGCAAAGTGAAAAACTCTTCAGTGGTCAGACAAGTTGAAATAGGAAATTGTCTTTTAAATCATAGATGTTACAAATTACATTAATGTCACATTAATGTTAAAACAAATTTTACATCCTCAGTACTTAAAAAGGAGAAGGACCACCCAGCCCTTTGTTAACACACTGTTCAAAAGCCTGCCTCTCTGATGGTATGAGGGTGCATTAGTGCTTATCCGGAAAAGCACCATCAATGCAGTACTGTATATACATATACTGTATATATATATATATATATACATATANATTGTTAGAAAAGTTACAGACTGCACTACAAAGTTACATAGTGCAGCTTTAATGTAAGATGTTTTTTTTTTTCATGTTACAAGTAGGGCTGGTCGATGCATCAAATATACCGGTACTCGATGTATTGAATCACTCGATGTATTGAGTATACTCGATTTATTGAATATACTCGATGTATTGAATATACTCAATGCATTGAATATACTCAATGCATTGAATATACTCGATGTGTCCAATATACTTGATGTGTCCAATATACTCGATGCATCCAATATACTCGATGCATCCAATATACTCGATGTATCCAATATACTTGATGTAGCCAATATACTCAATGTATCGAATATACGCGGATGCTTCGAATATACTCGATGTATAGAATACACTCGATGTGTCCAATATACTCGATGTATTGAATATACTCGATGTAACGGATATTTTTCTTTCTTTTTTTTTCATTTACCCTTTATTTATGCAGGTAGTCTCATTGAGCCACGATAACTCATTTTCAAGAGAGACCTGTTTAGGGAGCAGATGGTGGGGGTTAAGGGCCTTGCTCAGGGGCCCAGAGTGGGGTGAATGAGGGTGGAGGAAGGTGTGGGTGTTTCACCTTTTTCCATCCACATTTTTTGATGTTGTCGGTACCGGGGCTTGAACTGGCGATCTTCCGATCACAGGCCCACCGTCTCTAACCACTGCTGTTGTTGGTACCGGGGCTTGAACTGGCGATCTTCCGATCACAGGCCCACCGTCTCTAACCCCTGCGCCACCACTCCCCTGATATACTCGATGGATTGAATATACTCAATGTATCGAATATACTCGATGTATCGAATATACTCGATGTATCCAATATACTCGATGTAGCCAATACAGTATACTCTATGTATCGAATATACTCTGATGCATCAAATATACTCGATGTATAGAATATACTCTGTGTCCAGTATACTCAATGTATCGAATATACTCGATGTATCAAATATACTCGATGTATCAAATATACTCGATGTACCGGATATACTCGATGTATCGGATATACTCGATGTATCCAATATACCAGATGTATCCAATATACTCGATGTATCCAATATACTCGATGTATCAATATACTCAATGTATCAAATATACTCGATGTAGCCAAAATGCTCGATGTATCGAATATACTCGATGTGTCCAATATACTCGATGTATCGATATACTCGATGCATCCAATATACCCAATGTAGTCAATATACTCGATGTAGCCAATATACTCGTTGTAACAAATATACTCGATGTATCCAAATATCTCGAATACACTCTGATGCATCAAATATACTCGATGTATCGATTATACTTGATGTATCGAATATACTCGATGTATTGAATATACTCGATGCATTGAATATACTCGATGTATCGAATATACTCGATGTTTTGAATATATTTGATGTATCGAATATACTCCATGTATCGCACGTTTTTCAGTTTATGATGGTTAAAATGGCTCTATCGCAACCGTAGAGTCTTATTAGACTTAAAAATCTGTGTAGTTCTTTTTCTCCTGTCTGTGCCACCAACTGCATGCGGTCCCTCCTTCTCCCTCACTGAATACAAACACAGTTCCTCACCTGTGCACACTCCCCCTGCTTCCTGCTTCTCCAGGTGGGTGGGAGACGTTCAACACAACAAGTAAACATGGGAGATATCGAAGAGCAGCTGAGCAAAAAAAAAAAAAAAACAGTGGCGATGGTGACAGTTTGGAGATGGTTTGGATTTAAATTGTCAGATGGGCAGCAGAAAAAAAAATTCTGTAGACAATGCTGAAAACAAGTCCCGACAAAAGGTCCGAACTATGAATCTTTGTCACCATTTAAAACAGCGCTATCAATGAAGTTATAAGCTGCAGCTCTGACTGTGTTTTCAGCCTCCTTCCCTGAAACAAACCACGGTATGAAGCTTATTTAGCCGTGCTGTGCCTTATGAGAGGAACAGTGAGAGGTGGTGCCACATTAATAAATCAGCAGTTTATCATATCGCTACAGACACGGTCCCAGTCTGAACTGTGGAACGAGACAGCTAACAAGACAGCTAATGTTAGCATCTTGTTAGCCGCTAAGGACCATGTCTTTAGCGATATGATAAACGGCTGATTTATTAATGTGGCGCTGCCTCTCACTAGCCGTGTTTCCATCAAGGTTTCTTGATGCGCATTTTGAAGTATTGCATCAGAAAGCTGAATGTAAACGGCACGATTCGAATTAAATTCCTCTAATTCTCAAAAAAAGTTGATACGCTCGCTTGAGGTGGTTTTGGGGTTTTTCGAATCAGAGCCGATGCGCAAAACGAGAGATGGAAACAGATTTGCCGACTCAGTTCTGACGTAGTGAACATTTACGTCACGTGACTTCGTCTCCGGACAACATGTAACATCGCTAAAACTAGTTGGCATGACAGAATAAATACAACTTGCCCGATAGCAACACATACCTGAAATATTCTCTCCATTTTGCCGAGATGTGTGGTCGGGTCCTGTTTTCAACCGCTACTTCCTGTTTACTGTAGACATGCGTAACGCTGACGTCTGACGTAATGACGCTGACGTCTGATGTAATGCCGCTTTGCGTGGCCTGGTGGATTCGCTTCAAGCCAGTTGATGGAAACACTTCTGATTCGCATTAATTTTTATTTACATTTTTGCAAAATTTAAAAAATTTGCTCAAAATTCGAATTGAAAATAGATGGAAACACGGTTACTGTAAAGCCTCCAGTAGACCTGAGCGTCCTGCCTTTACGCCACTCTACGCACGCATTCTGTGCGCATGCGTTCGCTGTTATAGCTCTTTCTTTTTTTTTTTTTTATGCTCGCGTTTTCGCTCCAAATCCTTGTTGTACTGTGAGCAGCTCCAGCTGTCCCCTCTGCAGCTGCGCGCAGAGGGGACAAACTGAGGTCGCTGATTGGTCACTTGCTGACACGCCTACTGAAATGATTGACAGCTCAGTCAGAAAACTCGAGAACTCATCATGAGCAGCCCGCTGCGGTGTTCTGCTGCGGTGTTTCTACTTTATATGTTATAAAAAGTTCTAAGAAATAAAAATAATAACAGGGAGCGCTTTTCCTGCAGCTCACCGCCCACCAGGAAATATATAAAACCTCCCGCAGCCAGGTAGGACCTGAATTCATTCATTTCAGTCATCGAGTGAACGGAGGAAGAAGCGATTACTTGACTTTTGGCAAAAAAACAAAAGAAAAGGCCCGATCAGCGATAAAGAAGAGGAATTTAATTCATTTGTGTAACATACAAAACAGTCCGGCGCCGGGGAAGTTTATGGTCAGACACCGCTCAAGCGTACACGGTCGTAAAAAAAGAGCTTTGCGCATTTGTGCCCGAGGGGCTACGCGGGGGCTACGCTTTTGCCACAGCGTACGTACGTCGTACAGAGGCGTATAGGCAGTACGTGCAGGTCTACTGGGGGCTTGAGATGAAAATCTGTGTACCGGTAGTTCTTCTTTTCCTGCTTGTCTGCACTGCCAACTTCATGCAGCCCCTCCTTCTCCCTCACGTGCTACTTCACACATGCTTACTAACGTCGTGAAGGTGGCACAGCTGGGGAGGACTATTATTTATTATATGTAAATAAATGTCAAAAAACAAAAACTTTTTACCGGTAATATATGCAATTACTGTAGTTTATTTTTTAGACATTTATTAAAGGTTCAGTATGCAGTTTCTGTAGAACTGCAGCACTTAGAAATATTTTCAACAAGCAAAGCATTCTGATCCCTCCCCCTCAGAGCCATATGTGGCTCTGCCCCCTTGTGGTCTGTTGAATTTCAAATTCAAGCTCTGTTTTTATTGGCTGATTCAAATTCAAGCTCTGTTTTTATTGGCTGGTTACAAACTCTGTTTTTATTGGCTGGAAAATGGCGGGTCACCTTTTCTTTTTAGAAATGCTTATTTACCACCTGGAGAAGCAAGGGGACAATATTTTTTTTAATTTTTTTTCAGAGATTACCTGGCTAACATCAGTCTGTCAGGAGGTAGTGACAGAGTGAAGAAATATGTTCATAAAAAAAGCTACATACTGAAGCTTTAAGTAGAGTTACAGTTGTTTCTTACTATATGTGCCTGTGTGACAGTGGGACAAAGCTTCGACTTAGAAATGTATTTTTGATATTACTTTATGGAAAGAAGAAAAATTGAGCTAGCACTAGACTCACCTCATCACCAGATGAAGAGCACCTCACAGTGACCGCAGCAGAAGTGAGAGGCAGTCTCAGAAGGATTAATCCTCATAAAGCAACCGGACCAGACAACATCCCAGGGAAAGTTCTGAAGGAATGTGCGGACCAGCTCTGTGAGGTGCTGGCTGACATCTTCACCACCTCACTTGCACTGGAGTCAGTTCCCACCTGCCTGAAGACCGCGACCATCATCCCAGTCCCAAAGAGCTCCACAGTGACTGGTCTGAATGACTATAGACCGGTGGCCCTCACCCCGATAGTCGCTAAATGTTTTGAGAAACTGGTCATGTCCCACATCAAGGCAACCGTCAACATCAACGAGGACCCTCATCAATACGCATACCGTGAGAACCGATCAACAGAGGACGCCATCTCTTCCGTGGTCCACACTGCTCTCACCCACCTGGATCAGAAGGACTCATACGTGCGTCTGCTCTTTGTGGACTTCACATCTGCCTTCAACACCATGATCCCCCAAACTCTGATAGACAAACTATCTACACTTGGACTAAGCCCCTCTATTTGTAACTGGGTACTAGACTTCTTAACAGACAGACCACAGTCCGTGAAGATCCACAACTTCTCCTCCTCCACCATAACCCTCAGCACTGGCTCTCCTCAAGGATGTGTGCTGAGCCCCCTTCTGTTCACTCTGCTCACATATGATTGTACAGCCACACTTCCAGGCTGTCATATTGTTAAGTTTGCAGATGATACAGCGGTGGTGGGATGCATCACAAACAATGATGAGTCCAGCTACAGACAGGAGGTGGAACACCTGGAGAGCTGGTGCAAAGAGAATAATCTTCACATGAATGTGAAGAAGACAAAGGAGATGATTGTGGACTTCAGAAGGAACAAACACACCCACGCCCCACTGAAAATAGGTGGGTCTGCAGTGGAAGTGGTCTCCAGCTACAAATACTTGGGTGTACACATGAATGATAACCTCAGCTGGAGCAACAACACCACCAGCCTGATCAAGAAAGGTCATCAGAGACTCTACTTCCTCAGACGGCTGAGACGAGCTGGTCTGAGCAGCCCAGTTCTCACCTCGTTCTACAGGTGTGCAGTGGAGAGCGTCCTGTGCTCCAGCATCAACGTGTGGCATGGAGGCTGCACAGTTGAAGAGAGGAAAGCTCTACAGAGAGTGGTGAAGGCTGCACAGAAGTCTGTTGGAGTCAGTCTCCCCACCATCACAGACATTTACACCTCCAGATGCAGGAAAAGAGCCACCTGCATCATGAAAGACCTCACTCACCCAGCACACTCACTCTTTGCCCCACTCCCCTCAGGACGGAGGTTGAGGAGCATCAAATGTAGAACCACTAGACTGAGGAACAGCTTCTACCCTGAGGCTGTTAGACTCATGAATAAATAAAAATAAAATAAAAAATAAACACTGCAAAATATCACATCATGCTGATGCTGATCTGTTTTCTTGTTGCTGTGTTCATCTGTGACCATCTGCTCATACAAACTCATGTTCGTGCTGCTGTTTATTCCCACTATATTAGGCTTAGTGTATTACTAGTTGATGTTTTTCTTAGTTAATTCTAGATGTTATTACTGTTTTTCTCTTGCATTTGTTGTTGGATGTAACTGGGACCCCGTGTACATAATCTCGTTTTCATCACATGTACCACATGCGGTGCAAATGACAATAAAGACTCTCTGACTCTGATATATATATATATTGGGCAGCACGGTGGCACAACTGGTAGAGCTGCTGCCTCTCAGCGAGAAGGTTGCCGGTTCAAATCCCGGTCCGGGGCCTTTCTGGGTGGAGTTTGCATGTTCTCCCCGTGCATGCGTGGGTTTCCTCCGGGTACTCCGGTTTCCTCCCACAGACCAAAAAACATGCTTGTTAGGCTGATTGGTGACTCTAAATTGACCCTAGGTGTGAGTGTGAGAGTGGATGGTTGTTTGGTGTGAGTGAGACAGGTCCCTCTTGTAAATGAGTCCCCGTGACTCAACGAGGCTAGCCTGTATAAATAAAGGTTGAATGAA
This sequence comes from Garcialebias charrua, assembly GCA_038048925.1. Taxonomy (NCBI): domain Eukaryota; kingdom Metazoa; phylum Chordata; class Actinopteri; order Cyprinodontiformes; family Rivulidae; genus Garcialebias; species Garcialebias charrua. Next base: position 26,245 of record JBBPBX010024495.1, read on the forward strand.
TATAAAATATATATA